>CAUYON010109069.1:0-25086 GCA_963573935.1 Arctocebus calabarensis
TGCAACCAAAAAATGGCCGGGCGTTGTGGTGGGCGCCTGTAGTCCCAGCTACTTGGGAGGCGGAGGCAGGAGACTCGCTTGAGCCCAGGAATTGGAGGTTGCTGTGAGCTGTGATGCTAGGGCACTCTATCCATGGTGACAGCTTGAGGCTCTGTCTCAAAAAAAAAAAAAAAACAGTGTAAATAGTAAGAATAGAGTTTGTGGGAGGTGAGAGGTCCCTGGTTCTGCCCTGGGTTCTTTTGTTTTGTCCAACAATGGTGCCACTGGGCATGTGATGAGCAACTTTCTTTTTTTTTTTTTGAGACAAAGTCTTACTATGTCGCCCTCAGTAGAGTGCTGTGACATCATAGCTCACAGCAACCTCAAACTCTTGGGCTTAAGCGATTCTCTTGGCTCAGCCTCCCAAGCAGCTGAATCTATAGGGGCCCACCACAACGCCCGGCAATTTCTTTTTTTGTTTGTTTGTTTGTTTTTGGTTTTTGGTTGCAGTTGTCATGGTTGTTTAGCGGGCCTGGACCGTGCTTGAACACACTAGCTTCGGTGTATGTGGCCGGTGACCTGCTCACTGAGCTATGGGCGCCGACCCAGATGAGCAACTTTCTGAGACCTCATTTCCTCCATTGTAAAATGGTGAGTTTGACAATCTCTAGCTGAATGTATATGTGTGTGTATCAATTTATCCAAATTACAGTTTTATGTAAACACACAGAGATTTTTGTTTTCTCACTCTTTATAAGCATAACGGAATTTCCATAGCGTATTGATGGTCCATATTTAAAATGATACATCTACATATATGAAGTTTTAATACTTGTAATCAATCTCATTAGAAATAAAAGCAGTGCAAGGTCTGTTAATAGCAAGGTGTGAGGTCTTTTTATGTCAATATCAGGTGAACCAAAAACGCTTACTGCTCCCTCTGCTCAGAGCACTTTTGAAACTCCTTTTCTGAGCCCTTTTTGGAGCCGGGGGCACACTGGGTCTCGTGCTGGTTATCGAATGGCAGAGCTGATCTTCCTCTTTGAGGAACGATTTGAGTTTTCAAAATAGCCTGAAGTAAAATAAGCATAGCAATCAATATGGGCAAAACTACATTTAGTGGAAGGCCAGCTGCGCCTAGCAGGTAATACCACTTGATCTGCTTGTGTAGCTCTGAGGGGGAAGAGAAGCAACAGGAAGGCTGCTATGTGTTAGATTTTGGCACATGAAAATGTGAAATCATGAAAATCGCCCCTTGTCCTCTCCACAACCTGGGAGGCAGGCAGTTATCACCAAGTATAGCAGAGAAAACAATCCCTTTCAGAGGGTGAAAGTAAGTTGCTCAAAGTCACTCAGTTTCATTCTTTTGAAAAAGACATATTCTCTAGTAAGCAGTGCCAGGCATTGCTCATGGCAATGAGAATGGCCGCGGACTGAAGTTGGCAGAAAATGAGGAGGACGTGGCTGCTCCTGCAGAGATAGTTCCTCCCAACGTGGCACCTTCGAAGGTTCACATTGGTTTGGGAACGTGGGTGGATTCTGCTGAAAGTGAACATTAACTTATCATCACATCTCTCCGTGAAAAACAGCAAAGTTCAATGTGTGATTCTCAGCATTGTGTTCATGGTTGCAGTAGAGGGGTGACGGATCTTTTGGGCCCAGAAGAATGATAACTTTCTAAAGAAATTCAGTGTTGACTACAGGCCAGGATGGTAATGCGAGAACTTGGACGCATGACTGGGCCATGCCCTGAGAGGCATCATCCCCATCTCCCCTCCAGGAGATCTCAATCCCTGTGAGAAGAGCTCACTGCACTTTTACTTTAAAGAAGTTTGAGGGAGAATGACTTAAGACATGACTAAGATCTTAGAAGACCAATCTCAGCACTTCTGTAACTATTACAAAAGGAATACAAGGATGCTACAGTGATGGAAGTGACTATATAATTGTAAAATTAGGTAAATCATTTCCTTTGCCTCCCCCGCCCCCCTCCCCCAATGCATTCTATGAGGAAATATACTGGTGAAAATCCTGGTGCCTTAAGGAAAACGTGGAAAGTGAAAAGAACACTGGATTCCAAATCAAATTCAATCTAGGATTGACCTGGATTCCAAATCAAATGCAACAACTGCTGATTTTATATGAACAGATATTTTTGCCTCTGTAAACCATTTTCTTTTCCCTCCTGGGAAAATGAAGTGGTTGGCTCAGGAGCTTGCTAAGCTATCCCCAACTCTCAGCCCCCAATGTGGACAGCAAAAGTAGGACCCCTCTCCTGGCCTTTCTTCATCTGCCCCATTTTATCCAACAGAAATAGGGGACGATTTCATTTCAGAAAAAGAAAACGCTTTTTATTTCTAAAAAGGAAAAGGTTGGCTACTGCTGTCTAACTTCCCTCACGTCCTTGTTTCCCTGTGGGAAAGGTGGCATTTTCATGTTTCCTGGGCAGGGAGTTGTAGGTTCACTTTTCTATGGTTTCCTGGTGAGTGGGGGAACTCCTGCTAGACTAACCCAGGGAGCCGAGTCCAGGCTGCTCGCTGAGCCTTGTCAGGAACAAGTAATTGTTGCCCTAAATCAATCTTGTGTCTTGTGTCTAGCTTTTACGTGGCTACAGGTCATTTTTGCTAGTTAGCATACCTTTTTAATGACCTGGTTGTGACTTTTCATTGTCATTAGCTCCCCCCAGACTAGAATGTTTTCTTTCTAAAATATCGTTCCCATCTTTTCCAGAAAAGTGTAGCACGTGCAATGTCTTCATAAACTATAGAATGTGCAATCCCTCAGGTAAGCTAATGGAAGATGTAGATTTCAAATTCATCATGTTTAAAGTACAATAGATTTTTTTTTTTATTTTTTGGTGCTATAACAGACATGAATTTCCTGTCTCAAGGTTATGGAAATAATCCAATTTGCCAAGCTAGAGATTTGGACACTATTGCATTTTACTCACCTAAATATCAGATCCAGAAGGAAAGGGACTATTTTGTTCCATTCTTCACACCTAGGAAGGTATTTGGCACATCACTGCTGTGACGTGTCTGGTAAGTTAATAGATAAATGAATATCCCTCCCTTTAGATCATATTCTACATCCCGTCTCCAATTTGTTTGGGGCCTTGTTATTAATTGAATCCTACCATCCTCCGGGCCTCTGCTGTCACCCACACATTCTGCTCTTTCTTTATGTCTTACTTGGATCGTCACACTTTTCGTCTGGGTCACCTGCTTCCTGGATTTTATAGCTGGGCGTCATGATGGGTGCCTGTGGTCCCAGCTACTCGGGAGGCTGAGGCAAGAGAATCGCCTAAGCCCGAGAGATGGAGGTTGCTGTGAGCTGTGTGACGCCACAGCACTCTACCGAGGGCGATAAAGTGAGACTCTGTCTCTATAAAAAAAAAAAAAAAAGAGTGCTGGATTTTAAACGTAAACATATGATACTGTTTGTAGTGTCATGGGAGGTTTATGTTTGTAGAGGTTATTTTCCACGTTTCCTATGATTAATATATGTAAATGCATACAAAGGAAAGAGAAGAGGTTTTAAAATGATCGTGTTTTACTTCTTTTTTTCTTCTGCAGTTTTGGCCATGGCTGGGTTTGAACCCACCACCTCTGGCATATGGGGCCAGCGCCCAACTCCTTTGAGCCACAGGAGCTGCTCCTCCATAAAATTCTTAATCATGCCCTATGGTTCTCAGTATATAGTCTAAGCTCAACAGGGCATCAGAGGTCGCTGGTGACCGGTGGCTTTTCATCTGATGGATTTAGAAGGTATATTCTGGCCACAGTGATTGTCTCAGGGCTTTTCTTACACGTGACTTATGGACTACATACTTTACAGCCCTACCCACAGGACAGGGTCTTTCTGACAAGTTCACTGTTCTTTTAAGACTCATCTCCCACATCCCCAATCTCATCATCGCCTCTGTTCAGCCCCCACAGCACAGAACATGTTGTATTGCAACAGAACTGACCTGCTTTCCCTCACAGGTAGAAAGTGGATGTTTTGAAAGCAGGGGATACATCTAGTATGTCTTTCAACTCCTGATTTCTGTTGAGTGGCAGCTCAATAAATATTTGCTGAATGCATGAAAAATTCACCTAGCAACAATATTATTCCTCTTGGGGAAAGTAACTCCTAAAGAATTTCTTTATAAATAATAAATATTCGGCTTTTTCTTGTGCAAGAAAAAACAGACCTCCCAAACATGCTTATTTTGGTCTAGTATTAGTGTACATCAGCGTGAGAACAAAACCTACCAACTACAGATTGTTATAGGAAACATCTCTGCACTGCAGCCCAGCTGCACACATCGCAACTTTAGCATAATGTGTTTGAAGTGTTTTGCAAAATTGCAGCATCTGAAAGAGAAGCCCAAGATGGTGGTGCACAGGGAGCTGGGCCTGCAGTGCTGGCTGCTGCAGGGAGTCCCCTCGGTCACATCTTCCCATCTGTACAGACAGCAGCAGGTGGAACTGGATCTGTTCCGTATGCCGCTTAGTCAATCGCCTTTTCCAAAGGCTCCAAGAGGCATGCTTACATTCTGTCTTCAGATCTTGATATGAAAATACCACTGTGGATAATGAGACTGTTGTATGCATAATTTAACTTTCGGAAGCCTAAATTCTGCTGCAAGGCAAATTGGTACCTAGAGGCATGCGATTTGCATGGGGATTTCGAGCCCTGCTCTTGTCTGCTGTCCCTGGCTTGGTTTTGCTTTTCTTCTAAATTATTCTCACTTGTTCTTTGAATGCCTGATTCTGAGATTGCAACCAGATTACCACAGGCTCCCTATTTAACAGTGGTTTCTCAGCTTGCTCTGACCATTTTCTAGGGACATAACTTGGGACTGGGCAAAGGCTGGCCCAGCACCCAGAGGCCGTCTTGCTAATGAAGCAGCTCCTTTGCGGCAGGCAGCCCACCTGCCTGCAGAGGGTTAGGACCAGCTGAGCCCACAGCTGCCCAGAGTGGGAGGTGCTGATGGGATCCTCTGTGGCTGACTTCATAGCTCAATCTGTCAATCTGTTTGGGGACAGACGGTTAGGGAACTGTCTGTCTGAGTTGCCTCAGGAAGAATTTGGCTTCTTGGCTAAATCTTCTGGTGACAGACTGCCTTACTTTCTGCT
The DNA here is from genome assembly GCA_963573935.1 of Arctocebus calabarensis. NCBI lineage: Eukaryota > Metazoa > Chordata > Mammalia > Primates > Lorisidae > Arctocebus > Arctocebus calabarensis. The sequence continues at coordinate 5,103 of CAUYON010109069.1, forward strand.
CCGGGCTAGAGAGCACGGCTGTGTTGGCATGGGTGCCATTTCTACTTCCAAAGGCTTTTAGGTGAAAGATATGGGTAAATGAATGAAGGCTCAGGAAAATCACCTGCTGATTGTTTTCTAATATTTCATGTATCGTCTGATAGGCAGTGTTCAGTTTGCAGACTGTGCCTAGGGGCTTATCTGTCTATTAATTCCAGCTCTTCAGAAAAGATTTCTTACAGTCAGCATGTTAATATTTTATAAAGGTAAGCCTCAAAGACCTAAAGACTTGCCAAAATTTTCACTATAACCATATTGGATAATTCTGGTATTGGGTGATCAGGCCGGTTTATAGATGAACGGGAACTTCCTTCAGGGTGCTTAGTAAATACTTAAATCATGTCCAATATCAACTAAACCAAAGAAGAACTGAGAGAGAAAATGGAAGAGGAGAGAAAGAGAAGGGAAAAGGCTGAACAGAGAGAAGCCATTTTAACCAAAATTGGGGACCATTTTTAGATCAAGAGATCTGTCATACATCTCGGGTCAGAACTCATTGAATGTTTAGCTGGGTGAGCTTCATTCATTAAAATGAAAATATTGGATTTAATAATTCCGTAAGATGTCTTTGAAATCTAATATTCAAAAAAATCTTTGATCTTTACGCTAAAGCTAGGTAAATGTGGGTTTCTTTCTTTCTTTCTTTCTTTTTTTTTTAAATAGGTGATTGGGATGTTTATACTACCAAGAAACAGGGTGGCAAGTCTTGGTCAAAGAGAGTCCAAGTTCCCTGCAGCCCCCAAACTGTCATTCTCTGAGTTCTTACGATGCATCAGGAAAGTTCTTAAATATATTACCTTCATTATTCCTTAAGAATACCTTATAAGGTGGTCATTTATTTTCCTCTCTTTTATAGTTGAGAAAATAATGACTTAAATTCAATTTGCTTCAAATCTCTCCACTGAGAAATGGGAGGGCTGGGATCATCCGCATTTTGAATATCTGTTTTACTTCACCTCTATAAACATCTTATTTTTCTACTAGAGCCCCCCTGGGTTTTGGGTCACAAGAAGATAGGAGTTCACCTGGCACTTCCTTGACTATTCAATAGTTGTTTGCTATTGGGATAGCCTTTAACAGAGAGATGATGTGTTTTGCTAGGAACAAAGGGTATATACATACCTCATGCAAGAACGCTGATTGTGTAGAGATGGTGTCTTGCACTAAAAGACAAAGACTTTAAAAGATAGCAAAAATACGTGTATTTCCTGATGGCATGGAGATTTTTCTCCACTTTTTAAACATGGCCCCCCCCTTTTTTTTTATCTTAAGAAAGTTTATTGTTTCCTTGTTGGGAAGTCAATAGGCTTTGTCCTGTTGCCAGGTCTCCTGGGACATCCAACTGCTATCTGAGACTAATGGCATGATAAGGTTATTGACAGCTACAAGAAATGATATATTGCCATGGGGTAAGAACATTTTTTAAAGTTAAAGAATTCTATTATCTTATAATATTTTAGTAATATAGATTCTTTTAGCATAGTATAGTTTTATATTCTTTCAAAAATGTGGAATGTGACATAAGTTGAATTCTAATACTGTTGTGATCTATAGTCCACATATAAATCTGAATGCTTGCAAAAAATTGCCTATGATTGTGAAAATGAGAAAATATAGTTTTTTGATATCCAGGCTATGTCAGGCATTGTACTAGTAATGGGTCGAAATACTAGAACTGCATCTATGTTTTTGTTTTCTTTTTCCTCACACATAGAGTACAGTACTGGTCTGCATGTATGACTGACTCTAGGATGGTGAAGAACGTATAAGCAGGTGTTGTGGTCTCGATAAAGTTCAGAGAATATGACCTGAAACAAATCCTTATGGAAAAGTGTCAGGAAGATTGGAACACTGGAGCTACAGTTCTGTCTTTCTGAAGATTTTCCTTTGATATCCTTACAGAGATTAGGTTCAATAAAGAGGCTTTTTCTTTCTTTGTAGACATTTAAAACTAGGTGCTTCTGGCATTCGTTAGTATATATAACCTTCATTGATTTGCTTGGTAGCTCTTTGTGAATTATTTCAAGGCACGCAGATAAAATATAAGCAAGTTGTTAATCACTGAGAATCCTTATACTCTCCTTATAAAAGCATAGGACCCTGTGACTCAGTATGGAAGGCAAATGTTTTGTTGACTTAAAATCTGTAGAGGAAAAAGAAGCTTTGATTCTATTTCTTGACTTTTATCTCATAGAGGTATATTGTACACAGTCATTTATGTTTGATGCTATTTGATATAATAACATTTGCAATTTAGTGCGAATAGAATTATAGAAATTAAAAATCATTAAAGCAAATCTTTCTTCAGTTCTAGAATAAAACACCTCTTAGCTCTAAGAGGATTGTTTTTCAGAGACTTCTGATGAATACTATGGTGATAATAGATAAGAAGAAAGATGGGGAAAAAAGAGAGGAGAAAATGTACTGTCTGCATAATTAAAACAAAGTGGAATTACTATAGGAAGTATCTGCTGGATGATATACAAGAGTATATTTTACTCTGAGTCTCTGAAGTAGGACAATGTTGCTTATAACCTGTTACAATCCTTAATTCCACAGGCCCTCTATTTAACACTGTTCACCCAAACGTGTGTACACAATTGGCATATCTATCTTTAATCACATCCTAGTAAGCATCATTTATTTCATGTACCGATCATTTTTTTTTTTTTTTTGAGACAGAGCCTCAAGCTGTCACCCTGGATAGAGTTCTGTGGCATCACACACAGCTCACAGCAAGCTCCAATTCCTGGGCTCAAGCGAGTCTCCTGCCTCTGCCTCCCAAGTAGCTGGGACTACAGGCGCCTGCCACAACGCCCGGCCATTTTATTTTTTTTTTTGGTTGCAGCCGTTGTTGTTTGGCGGGCCCGGGTTGGATTCGAACCCACCAGCTCAGGTGTACATGAATGGCGCCTTAGCCCATTGAGCCACAGGCACCGAGCCCGTACCGATCATTTTTTATAAATAAAATTGGGAATCCTCAGCAGCAGGGTATGCTGGGACCTCCATAGGACATGACTTTAAATAATCATATTTCTTTTCTTTAAAATATTTTAATACTGTGAATTATGTTGATGGCTTTAGAATACCAAAATCTTGCATACTTGGGATAAACTTCAGTTGGCCATGTATGTTTATCCTTTTTATATATTGTTGGATTAAACTCAGTAAAATTGCGTTAAGAACTTTTGCTTCTATATTTATGAAAAATACTAGTATACAGTTTTCTTGTAGTATCTTTATCTCCTTTTGATAACAGAAAGAATGTTGGTCAAAATAATTTGGGGAGTGTTCCCTCCTCTTCAATTTTCTGGAAGAGTTTGTGCAGAGATGGTATTATTTCATCATTAAATGTATGGTAGAGTTGCCCAGCAAAGTCATCTGGGGTTGGAGGTGGGAAGATTTTCAGCTACAATTGACTGACATAGATAATTCAATCATTATCTAAAATTCAAATTACCAATTTCATTGATTGTTCTATTTTTCCCTAGAGACAGGAGAGGTTATATATTCGATATTTTAAAATCAGTTTCATTAAGTATAATTTGCAAATAATAAAACACATTATTTCAAGTAGGTAGTCCAATGAGCTTTGACAAATGCATACAATTGTGTTTTATTGATTTTTCTCTATTGTTTTTCTTTATTGCATGTTATTAATTTCTGATATCATTATAATTTCTTTCATTCTGTTTATTTTTTCATATGATTATTTTCCTCCTGTTTCATTTGATTTTATGTTTCTGGTTTCTTAATGCAGAAACTAAGATCATTAACACAAGGTCTTTCTTTTTATCAAATATAGGTTTCCAGTGCTGTAAATTTGCCACTAAAATGTTGCCTTAGCTATTTTCTATAAATATCAGTATGCTGTTTTTATTTTCATTCACTTCAATATGTTTTTAAATTTATTTTCTTTTATTCTTTGCCTCATTTTTAAATTATAAGGATGTTCGTTTTCAAATATGTTTATATTTCCCACATATCATTTAGTTATTGATTTCTAACTTAATTCCAGTTATTTTCTAACTTAATTCCAATTCTTATGTCAGAGAACATACATTGTACGTCCTTATAAATATACTAAAGCTTGTTTTATTAACTTTACTGGTAAAAGTTGCACACATACTGAAAATAATATTTATCTGCTCTTGTTGGATGAAGTATTATATAACTGTAGGTTTGTTCAAGGTGGGTAATAGTGTTGTTTAAGTTATCTGTATTCTTACTAATTTCCTATTCACTTAGTCTATCGATTTCTGAGAGGTCCGCTTTGAAACAGCAGAGTATACCTGTGGATTTGCCAACTTCTCTTGGCAGTTCTGTGTCAGTTTCTTGTATAGTAGAACCTCTGTAGATTGACCACCCCAGGGACTATAACCAAGTGGTCAACATACGAGGGTGGTCAACATGAAGAACTAGACCTGCTGTACTGATATGTACTCGTGGTGCACGTCCAATCTATGAAAATTAGGTCAACTTAAGGAGGTGGTCAGTGTACGGAGTTGGAAAACTATGGAGGTTCTACTGTATTTTGAAGCTCTCTAATTAGCTGTGTGCACATTTATAATTGCCACGGATCCTTAGAAAGTTGACCCATCCTCTATCATGATGTCATATCACTCTATCCCTCAAATTTTGGTGATTGCAAAGTCTTCTTTGATTTACTTTGACTGTTCCAGCTTCAGCTTTCTTTTGATCAATTGTTTGTGTAGTATATTTGTTTTCATCCATACTTTTAGCCTATTAATGTCTTTTATTGTTACAGAGGGTTTTTTGTATTCTGGGTGCATGTGGGCCTTGCATTTTATACAATATATAATCTCTTCTTTTATAGTTAAAGTGGTCTTTTTGTCGTCTGGGTACACATGGGTCTTGCTTTTTGATCCAATATTATAATCTCTTTATTTGCATTTCCTTTGTTGTCTTCTTACCTTTAAGTCTGTGTTTTTCTGTTTTCATGGTGATTTTATCACTATTTTATAGTTTTAGTATTTATCATTAACTACTGCCATTTATCTCCAAATGCTAATACCACTTCACATACAGTATGAGATAAAACTGTACACAGCTCACTCCATTTCTCCCCTCCTCACACTTACCCTAGTGTTATCAAATATTTTATTTCTGTATATATTATAGACTATTTTGGCCTTATACGGTTGATTATCTTTTGAAATATTTAAATAAAAAGAAAAATCCTCTTCATATTTAGCCACATGATTGCCATTGCCAGTGCTCTATATTTCTTTGAGTAGATCCGTGCTCCTGGCTATTAATTTCCTTCTACCTGGAGGACATCTCTTACGGTTCCTAAGGTGGCGCTCTGCTGCGGCTGGATTCTCCCAGCTATTATATGCCCCGAAATGCCTCATCTTACAGGTTCCTATGGCTCAAGGAGTAGGGTGCTGGCTCCATATACTAGAGGTGGTGGGTTCAAACCCAGCCCTGGCCAAAAGCTGCAAAACATAAATAAATAAAATAAAATAAAATAAAAAGGATTTTCATTGGGTAAAGAATTCTGGGTTAACCTTTTTGTTTGTTTTTGATTTCGTTTTTCTCATTCAGTTCCTTAAGTATCTACTCTACTGACATCTACATTGCAATGATTCTGACAAGAATTCTGCTGTTACCCTTACCTTTGAGTATGTCTGTGTGTGTGTGTTGGAGGATTATACATAATATGTATCTTTTCCTGTTGACCACTTATAAGATTTTATATTTCTTGCTGGCTTTGTTAAAGGTTGAATATAATATGCCTTGATATAATTTTCTTCATGTTTCTTATGCTTGGGAATTTTCTTGATTCTATGGGTTTATAATTTTCATCAGAATTTTAAAATATATTTATTGTATTTTGAGGTATTTTTGGCCCTCCTCTTTTTCAAGAACTTTAATTATTTCCACGTAGATTATATTGCTGATATTCAACTAAACTTGCCCCATACTTTACTGATGCTCTGTTCTTTTTATTTATTTATTTATTTTTAGTGTTTCTTCTCTCGGTAGCTTCTATGCTATGTACTAAAGTAATCTGATTTTTTCTTTTACAATGCCTATTATGTCTTCCTTTCCATCCAGTGTGTTTATTATATTACACATTGTAGTTTTCATCTATCATTTGCTTCCTATTTCTCAAGAGATTTAAAGCCCTGGTCCATGTTATCACCAATACATTTTGAGCAGGATCGGAAAACTCTCATCACATTTAATATGTGTGACCTTTGCCAAATGTCTTCAATTTTCCAACCTTCAACTTTCTTTTGTTTAAAATGATGCTCAAAATTTTAGTGACTTTAAAGAGCTGTATAAAACAAATAAAATAATCTCTAAAGACAGCTTACTATATATAATATCTTTGGATACCTTTTAATTAGCACAGGTTAGGATGATTAAAGTTAGGGAGTGATGCTTTGAGTCATTAAAGAGTTGCTGTCTTATTCTATATGATATCTTCACGGGTAGAAAGACTCTGGGCTAAGGGAAAGTATACAGGCCACATATTATAAAAAACAAAGAAGTGCTATGCAGTGTCAGATTATTTGGATCCTGGGCACTTGGAATCTCATCTCAGAAACAAACTTAGAGCAGTGACAGCAAACTTAGAATATAAGAATGGAAGCTGAGACCATGGCCTGAGCATCAAGGGTAAGAAAGGAGGAAGGTACAAGGGCCAGGCAGATGCCCTTGGCTTACCATGGGTACTTGCAATCAGCTCCTTCTCTCTGAGTCCCCACGTTGCATTTCCCTGTGCCCAAGCGTGCTGCTAATTCTATAAGGACACAGGCTTTATTGGATTAGAGACCTATGCTTACAAGCTCATTTAACCTTAATTGTTTCCTTAAAGGACCTGTCTTCAAAAGCTATTACATGAGGAACTAAGGGTTCATCTTACAAATTTGGGGGGAGATACAATTTAGTTTATAACATGGTAAAGGAATAGCAGTTTGGCAGATAACCCCATCTGTCTCTTGAACAAAACTTCCAGATCCTCCTTTTACAGAAGCCGGCACTCTGGCTCAGAAGGTGAGGAAGAGGCCTTTACTAGAAGAAGGGGTGGAGCTTTCACTGGTATTGTAGACTAGGATCCTGTTTGAATGTCTCTGACATATCCATCCGCAAAGCGCGAGAGCTTCAGCCATACTCCTCCGTGGTTGGAGTCGTATGTCAGACTCCGGAGTAAGATCTAGACTTTATTTTATTTTAATTCCCATACAGTAATTGTATAATATATCTATGGGGTACATAGTGATGTTTGGATAGATACAATGTATAGTAATCAGAAGGGGTAATTAGCATATCCATCTTAGTCCATTTTTTTTTACTGATTTGTTGGCTAACATCTCTCCAATCCGTGAATATAGAGGAATGTGTTTTATGGACGTCTGCTCCTGTGGTCTCTGGTCAGGTCCATAATTGGTGTGAGGAAGTGTTACTCACTTCCTGTTTGCTTCACCATGGATAGGGATCAGGGGCCCATAAGAGCCCTGAACTGATTTCAGGATGGTGGGCCATGTTGGATCATTTTTTCTTCTCGTGTAGACTTTCCAAAGTGCCTGGAAAATCATCACTCCATAAAATCATTTGAATAAATGAGTGAACACATAACACCTATTTCAGTGCTCACATGAGAGATGAATATGTGGGAGCATACTAGAAATTAATGAGCCAGGAATTTGAAGTTTGGAGGTGTTCATTCCTAAAGATTGCTTCACCCATGCTTATTTCTGGGATTCCACAGAGACTCCTGCCGGAAATCATTTGTAGTATTTTCCTGTAAATGATCCGTTTTAAGAAATGAAATAACTTCATGCAGACTACAAATCTGAGCCATTTTCTGCATCCTTCCCCTGCTTCCAGAAGCACAGGTATAAAGAACAGTGGAGGCTAAAACAAAGAGACAGCTGAGGGCCATTCAGTCTCAGAGACGGTTGTTCTGAGAGCATCAGGAAATATCAGCTCTTTCCATTTTTACTGAGATATTTTTAGAGTGGATTATTTTCTTCTTGTCTCCTGCCCGGGTGCTACCTTCTTGCAGAAATGCATTCTACTGAAAAATAAACTTTTTTTGGACAAAAGAATTATTCCTATAAGAGAAGAATTCAGTGACTTCTGTACCCATTATAGTCTGTATTCATAAGATCTCTTACAAAAATCTCACCTTTCCTGAGAGTTTATCTAATTCATCTTTATACTGTAATTTTTTTTTCTTTTGTCTAAGTCTCCAACAATAAAGGTAGTGATGGCTTAATTTTTTTTTTTTTAGGTGGGGGGAGAATTGTGGTCTTTTTAAAAAATAAGAGTGACTTGAAATTGTATTTCAGGGGCATATTACTAGTTGGGACAGATTGAAAGTGAAGATAGCCTAGAAAGTGGATGGAGAGCATGTAACATATTTCTAAGGCAAAGGCAAAGCCATTTTTAGATCTCTTGTTATATCAAGAATGACTCTAAAGGATGAAACTAAATTTTATTGACCACGTAGTATAATCTGTTTTATTTCTTCACCATAACTTCTCAGGTACATGAGATTTCTGGCTCCAAAACCAAATATCTAATGTGCTTTCTTCTTGGCAATGTCACTCAGATCCCCTTCCAAATCTTTCCTTATATGTCATCATATAGAAAATAGACTCCTGGAAGCCACCATTCCTAGTCATGAAGGCCAGATTATGGGCAAGTCACCACGGGAAGCTGGAGATCTGTGCCCTTGGCTCCTGGCTGTTCCCCCTGGGTTTCTGTGGCTATGGGCCATAGCCACCACCTTCTGCTCTGAGTCACACGGTCTCTAGAGTCTACCAGAGGCACAGATTCCTTAGTGCCATTAGCTGCCTATTTTCCTGTCAACAATTCATGACAGCATTAAAAATTTTTTCACCATAAATATTTGCCCCCTATGTGATGGTCTTCTAAATATGCATCTTTAGTGCAGAGAACCTTAATACAAAAGCCCAGGTCTGGGGGACATAATTATTTAAGGACATTATTTCCCTGGCCTAATCTTCTGATGTATATATTTTTTCTTTTTATAAGTAGATGGTGTTTGTAAAAGAATACAATATTGAAAATTCTGAGCAATTTGAAAGAGGACTATCATAAAAATTATATTTAGTTATGTAACTATTACACTGTATAGTCATGAGTACATAATATATTCTTATGTTTTATTTATTTAAGATTTTGTTACAGGGGTTAGGTGTGGTGGTTCATGCCTATAATCCTAGCATTCTGGGAAGTTGAGGTGAGTGGATTGCTTGAGCTCAGGAGTTCGAGATCAGCCCGAGCCAGAGCAAGACTCCATCTCTAAAAATAGCTGGGTACTGTGGTGGGGACCTGTAGTCTCAGCTACCTGGGAGGCTGAGGCAAGAGCATCGCTTGAGACCAAGAGTTTGAGATTGCTGTGAGCTGTGATGCCGTGGCACTTTAAGGAGGACAAAAAGTGAAAATCTGTCTCAAAATAAAAATAAAAAATAAAATTATGTTATAATCAGAGGCACAATCAGGTTAATAGAAGTTTCATAAACATCATCTTACATAACTGCATAAAGTTCCACTATGTGACTTTAATACAATTTATTTAACCTTTCTATTATTATAAATATGTGCTGTTTTAATGTTTTTATTCATAGAAATAATATGGTGATGCAATATTTGAACAAAATATTTTTTCCATATTTAGGATAGTTTTTTCCTAGACAGATTTCATGCACAATTGCTAGATCAAAAATTAGAAACATTTTTTTAAGCTTGTAAGGAACTGACATTTCAATAGAAGCCAGGAACAAAGGTTTCCATGGTCAAATTAGCTACAAAACATGCTTGATAAGTGCCAGTCTTAAAGATTTGCAGTTCCCATGACCATATCCAAAGGTTGGAGGCATCAGAAAAAAGGACACATTTTAACTTCATCATTCTCTATTGGGGACCATTTTTTTTATCTTCTTACTTTTTTTTTTTTTTTTGGTAGAGACAGAGTCTCACTTTATCGCCTTGGGTAGAGTGCTGTGGTGTCACACTGCTCACAGCAACCTCCAGCTCTTGGGCTTAAGCGATTCTCTTGCCTCAGCCTCCCTAGTAGCTGGGACCTACAGGCGCCCGCCACAGCGCCCGGCTATTTTTTTGTTTTGCAGTTTGGCCGAGGCCGGGCTTGAACCCTCCACCTTCGGTATATGGGGCCGGCGCCCTACTCGCTGAGCCTCAGGAGCTGCCCTATCTTCTAACTTTTTATAGCTGGACCTATTTTTTTTTTAATATTTGGGGAAAAGCTGCTTTGACCATTTCACATGTTTATGAAGGTAGACCATGCAAAATGTGATAAAAATCAATGTTCTCTATTTTTGGAGCTGGACTGTGCACTTACTGCTGCTCAGCACTATGAGAAAACCCTTGGAGATTTGGAGTTTGTAATCTCCATGCAGACAGGAGCAAGCTGGACACCAAGGAATGCCTGTCGACGGGAGCAGGCAGAGGCCCGGCCTGGGAGCCCAGCTTGTTCTGCTGGCAGCCGGCCAGTGAGTGCCTAACACAGGGAAGTCATAGCTTTGTGGATGATCATTTGCCCACTGGTTGAGATCCTATCAGGACAACAGTCCCATAAAGTCATTTGCCACCGAAAGGGAATCACAAAGATACCTTGAGTAGCAGAGAGGGGTCACTGGTTTCTTTGGAGCCGTAGTGTTCATCCTATCACAGCTGGGGAACTGCTTGGCTGGGAGATAGAATGTCATTTGGGTGCAAAATCAATCAGCTTTCACAGCTCAAATTTTTCGACTAAGACACTGTGTCAGTGTGTCTGGTACATGCTGTGTTAGAGCCTGGAAGCCTACGCCTCGCATTTGGGTAGCATCGTGACAACACCAACTGCCTGTCGAATGCCATGGGGAACAAGGAGACTGGGGAACGGACAGTTTCTCTCCTGACACTCTGACTCTTCCTCTCTGTTTAAATTCAAGGATGAATTCAAGGACCAGCCCACGTGGAAGGGACCATAGTGGCTGTGTGGTCCAATCCTCTGCTCAGTGGAAAAAATCTGCTCACAATTCCTCTACTCTGTGGCCAACCTGTTCTTACGTGCCTGTCATGATGGGGAATCTGCCACCTCACAAGGCAGCCTGTGCTTAGATTTTGATCATATCCAGGTTTTGTTAATATCATCCTTTCCTGGAAAAGCTTATAAAAGGCAGATAACATGTTATCTTGTCTGTACGAGCATGAGATCAATATCACAAAGACAGTCAGACACTTGTTTTTGATGGCTCTGCTGTGGTCCATTTGTGATATTTTGGTCTTAGATGTTTGGGAAGGCCACTGATAAACTGTTTTGTATAAGATCTAAAACTATCTGCCACATTTAATCTCTAGAGGCAATTAAATTAGAAAGATATGTAGGTCTTACCAAGAAACAGAACTAGGCAAATATAGGCATTTATATTTGGTGCAATATCTTCACTCTAACAAAAAAAGAGAAAAAGAATGTTTTTCTACTTATATAGGCAATCACAGAGAATGGATTAACAATCAAGAGTTTGAACGTAATTTTTCATTTTTCAAAATCTTACATGCATAAGCAAACCAGTCTGTTCACAAAGAAGCTTCCAGTTTTACAGTAAAATGTGATGGGAAGAGCTTGTTCACCCATCTTTATTGATCCAGATATACCCCTGTCTTTGCTTCAAGATTAGTTTAGATGGTCTGTTGCAATGGGGGCAAAAGGATGAGCACGTCGTGGCCTCCGGTCTCCAAGAGCTCACAATCTCTCCCGTGGGAGGCAGGGATGACAAACACCCACAAAAATAGCTGGAGAGTGATGTATCTTACAGTAAGAATAACAGGCGAATGCTGGGGAAGCAGACAGAAGGCCAAGGTTAACGCCAGGTAGGAGGACTAGGGAAGACGGCACAACTGAACTGAATCTGAGTTGCTTATTGGAAAAATGGATGGGACTTTAAAAGGCAGGGATGAAAGGGAGAATTTTGCTGCATGGAGGCGTTTTCCTAGAACATCCCTCAGTTTAGGAGGTAGGGGGTTTCAACACTCTATAGTCATCATTCTCTGTGGATATTATTGTTCTTATAGTCTGTCTTGTCACTCCATGTGTAACTAATGTTAACTACTGTTTTTGAGTGTGTGCATGCTTGTTTGGATGGGATTATTTTAAATAAGTATCTTAGAAGTTAGCAATTTGTGGCTCAGCACCTGTAGCACAGCAGTTATGGCTCCAGCCATGTACACTGAGGCTGGCAGGTTCGATCCCAGCCTGGGCCTGCTAAACGGCAGTAACAACTGCAACAAAAAAATAGCTGGGCATTGTGGCGGGCACCTGTAGTCCCAGCTACTTGGGAGGCTGAGGCAAGAGATCACCTAAGCCCAAGAGTTTGAGGTTGCTGTGAGCTAAGACACTATGGCACTCTACTAATGGCAACATAGCAAGACTCTGTCTCCCAGAAAAAAAAAGGAGAAGAAGAAGTTAGCAGTTTGAGTTCCTGGGGTCTTCTGACACTTTCTCAGAATATCTACAAGTCCATCTTCCTGGTTTGTGTATACCCCTTCGTTGACTCTTAATTTTAATTTAGGTGGGGTTTCAGTTTATCAGTTCTTTTCTTTCATGAAACATTATTTTGTCCTGGTCAGGGAAGAGGAAAAGAAAGACAACATACTGGTGGATGGCTCAAGTTTTTCTGTCTAATTGAAGACATTGGGAGAGGAAAAATGACAAAAAAAGGATGCATCTTTCCATCTGGTTAGGGCAAACAAGAGTACCTTCATGGTCAGGGATGTAGAAAGAAGGACGATTTTCCTTCAATGTGGACATTCTCAAGATGCATTTACATTTATGAATGTACTCCTTCTATGATTGGAGGGGGAAAATAAAGATAAATAAAGATATTTTCCCCCTCCAATCATGGAAGGAGTACATTCTGTGCATTAGAATCTTGGCCTTTTCAAAGTTTACAGTCTGGTGACCAGGAAAGAAACATGTGAACTAGCATTTACAATGCAATGTGATAAGGCCCATGACAAAAAGAATGTGGGATGTTGTGTCTTTGAGAACAGATAAGAGAGGTTACAAATAAATAGCTTGAGAAGACAAATGCCTGAGCCAGGCATGAATTAAGTGGGCAAAGGAGGGGGGCTTCTTTTTAATAATTATGGGCATTCAGTGAATGATTTTGTAAAGAAAATAGCACATTCATTTGCCCTAATTAAGTTTACTTTGCAGTTAATTACACAGAATGACCTTGGGATGTATAAGTGTTTAAATACACACTTAATACGAGGCGAACACAAATACTGCTGATACGTGAGTGTGTGCTCCAAAAATGATACAGAAGTGTCATGTGTAATGATAGTCATCCCATCTTGCTAGATTCTGGACATTTTCTAATTCTAATAGAATAATAATAAGCATTTCTTCTACACTCTTAAGAAAAATTAATTCCAGCATACTTTATAGGAAGGACACTTTCTGGAAGCAGGCTACTAAATAATCTAATGAAAAGATGCTATCACTTCTCTAAGGAGGAGCCAGCATTTACTGAATACACACTATGTGCTTTTACTTGCATTCGTTAAATTAATCCTCATTTTAAAAAGTAGCTGGCATTGTTGAATTTGCTCACATTTCATCCATTATGGCCTTTCCTGCCAACTGAATTTCAGTTTTATTCTGATGTCTTCTGTCCTTCACTTGCTGTGCATTTACTTCACTGAATTATTCAGCGGAAGACCAGGGCCTATGCTGGAGACTGTGAAACAGCTGGACGTGGAGTTCAAGTCATGGTAATGGAACAGGAGTGGTGATGGCTAGTTGCAGTGCCTAAAATCATGGCAGCTATGCGTGCCACAAGAGCCCAGCCTGAGGGCAAAACTAATCAGTAAAATGAGTTCTCTGTTGGAGAGCCAGGTGAGCCCTTGAATCAGACAATTAAAGAACCACTTCTTGTTAGGTGAGATAATGTTATTTATCTGATATAATATGATAATCTGATTTAAGACACTTCGAGTTTTCTGAATTCTCAGCCAAACATCATTCTCATTTTCTCCAGTTTATGGATAAGGAAACTGAAGACTAAAGAAATTAAGTAAGTGAACCAAGGTCATACAGCTAGTTAAGTATGGGAACCAGGAACAAAGTCAAGTCTGTCTTACTCTAAAACCTAGGGGTTAAGTTTCGTCTTTGCCTCTTCCTCATGGGTACCTTTACTGCAAATGTATTTGAAACTTAAGTCAAACAGGTAATAGGTCACACATATAATCTATAAGAAAGGCACCTTCCTCAGTTTTTTATATCAAGGGTTGACAAAGCTTCTCAATCAAGGGCCGGATAATAAATAGTTTAGGCTTTGGGCATCATCTGGTGCCTATTATGATTGCTCCACTCATTGAAGCTGAAAAGCTGCCATAGACAATGCACAAACAAATGAATGTAGTTGTGTTCCAATAAATTTTAATTACAAAAAACAGGCTGCAGCCCATATTTGGCCTTTAGACCATACTTTGCTAACATTTTCCTATTCTGCATCAGCTAAATCTGATTCTCAGAGATGGCTCACCAAGTAAGATGGCTAAAAGCTTGTTTTATTAGTGTGTCCAAGAAAAAGTCACACCAGTATAAGAGAAGAGAAGACATGGAGTGTGTGTGGGAAGGGACAGAGAATCCAGCCCCTTTGCTAACCTCTAATGTATCGCCAAGAGTGACAGTGTGGCACTAGCAAATTGGGAAACAGCTTACACCAATGTAAAGGGAGAGAGATCTCATACCTTCCACTATTCCGTGGACAAAATTTTATAGTAGGTTGCTAGCCTACTAATTGCATCTGATTGGAATTTCTATAAATGGGGAGATAAAGATTGGAAATGAACATATGATTATCACTACTTGATTTTAGATTTAATTGTTTCCTGGCTTGGCACCTGTGGCTCAACGGGCTAAGGCACCAGCCACGTACACCTGAGTTGGCGGGTTCAAATCCAGCCCCAGGATTCACCAAACAAACAATGACGGCTGCAATCAAAAAATGGCTGGGCGTTGTGGCAGGTGCCTGTGGTCCCAGTTACTTGGGAGGCAGAGGCAAGAGACTCACTTGAGCCCAGGAATTGAAGGTTGCTGTGAGCTGTGATGCCACAGCACTCTATCCAGGGTGACAGCTTGAGGCTTTGTCTCAAAAAAAAAAAAAAAAGATTTAATTGTTTCCCAACAGTCAAAGAATATGGATCATTTTTTTGAAATAATGTTTATTCTAAAAGATCCAGGAGTCAAGTATGGCCAATAAAACAAGGCGCTTTGGGGAAATATGAAAGGTTTTCCTTGAATGTTTTTCTAAGGTCTGACATGAAATTGTGATTTTTATGCAGAATCTAAAATAATAAAGCATATTTAATACCTTTTACCTCTTAATTAACTGAAAAAATAAAAGAGGGTTTACAAAAAAAAAAAAAAGAGAGGGTTTACAGAAAACCAAGGTTGAAAGATAGGAAAAGGAAGTTTTCACTCTTCCTCCCAGTTTCTGGCATTTGTCTATTCTGGACCTTTCACATAAATGCAATCAGATATTATATAGTTTTATGTCTACCTCTTTTCATTAAGCATAATGCTTTTAAGTTCATCCATGACATAACACGTATCATAATTTACTACTTTTTCTGGTGAATAATATTCCATTGTATTGATATACCACATCTTTGCCCATTCATTACCGGGTAGACAATTGAGTTGTATCTGCTTTTGCACTACTATGAATAATAGTTCTAAGAACCCTCATATATATGTATGAACATTTTTTTTCAATTCTCTTGGCTCAGGAGTAGAATTTTGGGTCATACGGTAACTCGTGTAACATTTTGAGAAACTGTTAAACTATTTTCCATAGCGGCTGCTCCATTTTCTTCCCAGCAACAGGGTATGAGGTTCCAGTGTCTCCATATCTTTGCTAACAACTGTTGTCCATTCTGGTGACTGTGAAGTGGTATTTAATTGTAGATTTGATTTTCATTTATATAAAAACTAAGGATTTTAAACATATTTTATGGCTTTATTTGGCATATGTGTCTATTCTCTGGAGATAAGTCTGTTTGAATAGAAAGAAAAATTTTAAAGATAAAATTAGAATTTACTGGACAACTGTAATGCATTGGGGACTTTCAATTCTTATAAAATGAATAATCAGTATTTTAAAGTACATTATATACATAAAATTCAGAGAGATTGACAACTTGCTGAAAAGTAGGTGGGTATGGTTGAGCCAAAAACCAAACAAAATTTGGAGACCTTTTCTTGGTCCTATCTATGGCTTATCTACATTTGCACAGACTCCTGAGACAAATGTAGCTTGAATGATGCATAATGTAATTACCACTCTCTAGGACAGTGGTTCTCAACTTGTGGGTCATGACCCCTTTGTAACAATGAAAATACATTGCGGTATTAGGAAGGTTGAGTACCATTGCTCTAGGATAAAAAACTCAAAAACGTAAAAGCCTTTTGAGGAATGATGCAGAAAAGTCTCAATTCTCTTGCTGAGATCAGGAGAAGTTCAAGTTGTATGCCATGCACTTGTGAGATCATCATATGTTTCTGGTCATTGATGGGGCCACTCACTCTCTGTTGATCTAGTCTATTTATTAGCAAATGAGAGGTTCATGGGCTTCCCTATGAAGGGCTTCTTTATATTTTAAAATGCCATAGACACATCCCATGTCTCCAAACAAGTGCTTAGAGGTCAGCGGGCACTGGGGGTAAGGAGTGCACTTGCCACCCGTCTCCCCTAGTCAGCTCTCAGCACATGTAGACTGGACACAGGACCGTCACACATGCCTGCTACTTTCTAGGGGGGAGCCACATGCGTCGTCATCTTTAAACTGATTTCTCCACTTCTACCTTAGGAACTAGGACAGTATTCATCAGTCTTATGGTAGACATTCAATGGTAGATTGTTAAATAAATACATGACTGTGATTGGTACTTAGTAAACACATGTTCACTTATTTAGTAAAAGACAGAAAAGGGAAAAAAGTGCTTGGTGCTGGGATTGTGCAAGACTCACTACCATATATTGTCTCCTCTTCTCACTTAGGTTTCATGAAATTCACATATGTAATTTATTTATGTTCAAAATGCCAGTAAATAGTAAAGTAAGAATACAAGCCCAGATCTGCACAAGTGCAAAGTGTTAAGCCAGTTACTTACATGCAGGCACACTTACTTCCACATACAGACCAAAACAGAGGAGTCCCAGTGTGGTACCAAGAAACAAACCTTTGCCCCTTTTGCTGCGGATGAGACCTGTGTTGCACTAAGGAAGATGAATGGGGATACAGAGGATGAGGCTTTTGTAAGGAAGTGAAGTGATTGATGTATCAGGTACCTTCTGTGAGGAGATTTGGAGAACAATGTAATTATTTTATAACCTAATTGCAAATCTCAAAGACCTAGATAGTGTCAAAATGATAAATGACTCAGTGACTGAGTGGATTCTAGATTGTATTTTTTAAACAAATACAGCATTTTAAGGGTTAAGCTATGTAATTGATTTCTTTTTCTTTTTTTTTTTTAAGTCAGCAGTTTTCTTTTTTAAGTTTAGACATGTCGATGTGCTGCTCTGTTGATGTTCAGCTATCTGAAGCTTCCAAGTGCTCTTTTGACTTTTACTATAGGCCCTTCACGCTTTCTTAGTCCTTAATATTTTGGTTGCATGCTCGCATTTCCTCCCCTCCCTATGTGAACTTCTCATTGGCCATGATGTCTAGGAACTTGTAGCTTTTCCACCCGATTTAGCACCTATTTATCTACTACTGTGTATCTATCAAAAAGTTAGGGCAGGGGCTGGAGGCACAAGATGGCTTACAGACATAGTCCTTTTACTTGCATGACTATTTATTAGTCTTTTCAGGTCCTTTAATATGATTTTTGTAATTTTTTATAGTCAGCCATCGTACTCCCGTAAATCTCTCTGATAGTTTTTCTTTTTTATAAGGGGAGGAGTATCTCTTAATAGACTTCGCTTCACACCCTGATTTATAGGCAGGATACCAAGAATCTGGGGGTGGTGGAAGAGGCAGGTGTCAGAGTTAGTCCTGTTTAATTTCAGTCTCTCAACCCATCCTAAATGAGCACACAATAGGAGTAAAACATGTTCCCTGTGCAAAGGCAGCTTCAAGGGAAGTCTAGTTCTCACATCAGCCCACAATCAAGTCTTTGTCACAAAGAAATGTGCTGCCACCACACACTACTGACAAAACTGCCCTCTCTGTGAACTCCTTAGAATTTTTCTGCTTGTAGCATGACACTTTGCCATGGTTAGCAAATGAACAAAAGGGTTTCAAACTGGGCCCATGAAGCTGCAAGGTGCATGCCTTCTTCATGCCCTGTACAGAGAAAGAGGTGCTTGGATTTCTGCACACTAAAATAAAAGATCCAAATATGAGCTAAGGGGGAAAATGAATTTTAAATAAATGAGTGGTGTTCATTTTTAGGAGGAAATTTGGAGAAGCATGTCAATGTTTAGACATTATTTCAAAGCCATAATAAAATGAAAATAGAAATTTGAAAGAGAAAGTTATAGAAATTCCCACAGTCAAGCTCTGTCTTTATTTTATTTTTGTACCCCTCTCCCTCACTTCAGCGCCTACCTTGCTATGTGTTCAAAAACGGCTATTGGGTAGATGGGTGCCAAGATGAATGGATTACTAAAAATTAACAAACAGCATTTCTTAATTGCTCTTATGTTTACTTACTCTCGAATAACTAACTGTGTATATAACTGTGTCAGATATATGTACCTTAGAAGAGCCCAAAACTTAACCCAAGTGCAACTGCAGAATATTATAGAGAGTCCATTATGGAGCTGGGCTTCTCTGTTTTTTTTTTCTGCCTTTCCATCGGCTAATTCTGACTTCCTAAGAATATTATGTGATCTCCCCATGTTTTGGTTTCTCTTCTGTATCATGAAAATAATATTCGTATTTGATTGATAAGGTTATTCCTAGCATTGCTATCACGTCTGTCATCTTCTAAAGTGTCTATGATTCAAAGGTTGTCTAGTTTGAACTGTTACAATCGAAGATAGATTTAGACCATGAGAGATGCTGGTCAGCAGTGTCCTTGTTTAATTGTATCAGCTGTAAAGATATTCCTATGATATTATTCTAGATGGTAAATAACTACGGCTGAAGTCTCCCTAAATGGCACGCTCAGATTCTACCCTGGATGCTGTGCACCGGTTGTTCCAAATCTCAGTGTTAATCTAGAAACCAAAGGGCTCACAGCTGGCAGCACGGGGATTTCCCTGCTTCATTTTCATGGGTGCACAGATTTATAACAATTAGTCTTGTCATTTCCATGCCACATACTAATTATTTTTAATATCACTTCCACTCATACTTTACAGATGAGAAATTTGAATGTGAGAGAAAAGTTTTGAATAAACAAATATATAAATGTTTTTAAAGGTATTAACAAACATATGTTTGTTCAGTTGAAAAGAAACTTTCTTTTTTCACATGGAGCCCATGGATATAAAATAAAATCCTTGACTATTAACCTTATGTACATTCACAGATACATAGATGAGATTTTCATCATTTATTTCCAAGAACATCATTACATTATTACTGATTTGGAGCAAGGAGGTGCTGTTACCTTATCATTCTGAAGGTGTGCCTATGATGTTGGTATAATCATCATTGCTACATGTGTAGCCATTAGGGTACTTACTCAAGAAAGCATGCCTCAAGAACCTACTATGCATTATACTTTGTGATCAATTATGGGTATAATGAGTACTAATATAAAACCAAATATATAAACAACTACACGCCCACATGGAAGAAAAACACAAGTATAGTGTAACGAGGGAGAGGGGAGATAAGGCAGGGAGGAAGGACAATTGGTGGTATCTCACCTACTGTGCCCAATGTGAGGGTGTTCAGTACGCCCCCTGGTGGGCGG
>CAUYON010109072.1:0-28619 GCA_963573935.1 Arctocebus calabarensis
TAAGAAAATGCCATGAAGGCTAAGTTAACCAGTTTGGTGAAAATATTTCAGACTGTATATGGAACCAGCATGTTGTACCCCATGATTGCATTATTGTATACATCTATGATTTAATTAAGAAAAAAAAAGAAAGAAAGAAAAGAAAAAGAGGAGAAGGAGTTTGGATTCAAACATTAGTCTGATGAAATTCTTGTGCTCTTTTAATCCCAAACTGCATTATATGCAAATCTATGGATTATATGCAAATCTACGAATGTGTACAGTAAGTATTTAAGTGTATCAATGTACTTTGGCCACAGACCACCATGTAGTTGAACACATTTGGATTTATAGACTCATGACAAGAGGAGACTACCATGGGGCCTGTGAAGCATCTTGTAAGAAGGTGTTAGAGGGATTTGAGCTTGTGCAGGTGATATTGGAAAGGGTCCAAGGAAACAGAGCTTTGCTCTGGATTGGATGCTCTCTGGAATTAGGACCATTTTATGAAGAATACTTTAATAACTCTTCCACGGAAGGTAGGAAAAATGAACACAGGCTAAAGGTGTAATTGGTAAAAGAACAGTGTTCACTCTATTAGCCAGGATGGGTGTTATTTGGTTCTTTTGTGGTGTGGACAATGTTCTTTTTCTTTTCTGTTTGTCTTTGGCATGATTATGGAGTGTTCCTAGTTTTGCCTGATCCGTCAGGGTCAGAGCGGCCTTGTCTGATGGAAGCTGTTTGGTTCAGCAGCACATCCCCAAGGCCTGGTTGTGAGCTCCTGGGCATAAGGGCCTCTTTTCTTTTTCTCAGTTAAAGAGTACAAGTTTCATTTGGGGGCATATGATGAACCCCAGATCTGATGGGAGATATGGATGATACCATCCAATACTAATTATATGATTTTATTACTGGAAGATATTTGGTAATAAAGAATTTCTCCCAGAGATGTCAGCTAAAAGCAGAGCATCTGATAAATTTCTGGTCGGCCTGTCTGACAGCTTTGTCTCTTAGGAGTTTAGGAAGCAGAGTGGTATTCTGAGCCTAGATTTAATTCTGATCAATTGGGCCATGCTATGGTAACAATATCCTCAGTACAATGTGACCACAGATGGCTTATTGATGAAGAAAGGGAATATGAAGCAGAGTCAGATGTATAAGACTTTAGAAATTCAGATTCTGAAAAAATCAGGGAAATCATCCAGGATCCTATAACCAGAATCCTTAGAAAGAAGAGGCCAGGTGTTCATATTTTTTTAAAAATCCTATTCTGACTACAGTGTGAAGTCAGATTTACTTGTGTTTCCATCTTTTTTCAGATGTACTACCTGCGTGACTTTGGATTAGTTGCTTAACCTCTCTGATGTTAACTTTCTTCAACTATAAAATGGAGCTAATGATTGCACCTGCATCATAGTTGTGAGATTTAAATAGATCACTGAATAAAAAGAGCCCAGCTCTGTGCCTGGTCTATAATAAGTGGTCAACAAATGTTGGCTATTGTTATCAATTTTCCTTTATTTGTATTTTTTTATTTGTGTAGAAACAGAGTCTCACTTTATTGCCCTTGGTAGAGTGCCATGGCGTCACACAGCTCACAGCAACCTCCAACTCATGGGCTTAGGCAGTTCTTTGCCTCAGCCTCCCGAGTAGCTGGGACTACAGGCGCCCGCCACAACGCCTGACTATTTGTAATCAATTATTATTACAAGTGATGATGACATACAATTTTCCAATCACAAATAATCATGATAAAGAAGGACAGAGGAAAACGTTAAAGAAATCACTGGCCACAGAGGATGCTTTAGAGCAGTGGTTCTCAACCCGTGGGTCGCAACCCAGGAACTGTATTAAAGGGTCGCGGCATTAGGAAGGTTGAGAACCACTGCTTTAGAGGAACTTATAAAATCAAAGACTCATGTGGCCAATCATGGATTCAGGCATATGAAAACAGTGAAGGAAGACTGGAAGATGAGGATAATTCTAAATGTAAATGGCTACCACTAAACTCCTTGGAGCTTATATGCGGTGTTCTGAAACAGTACTTTTCTCATAGGCCCAAAACCCCCTATTACTGCCCCCTCAGAATCTCCTGTTCCTTCTAACTTCACATTTCCATTCACGTTCATCCTTCTAATTGCGTTCTCTAAAGCAAATCTCGTCATTACCTGTGCCTGGTTTCTCTGCCCCACCCCGGAAGCAGCGGCTCTCACATCCCACATCTGCCATTGTGGTGCTGAAGCAGCTGAACCCTTAGTCCCCTTCAGAGGCCCTCCCTGGCGCTCAGATGAATGACAAGCATAACCGAGTGCCTCTTCTCTGTCCTGTCTCCCGTCCACCCTATGCTCTGATGGCCAACGCTGCCACTGAGCAACGTCCAGCGGATGCCCCCACCTTTGGCCCATACTCTGAGATGGAAAGCTGAGTTGGGAGATGGGAGTGGTGATGGGGGGACGCCGGGGAGAATGACATGGCCTCCATCAGGATACCTGCCAACGCCAGCACCAGGGAAAGAATCTCGTCAGAGCTCAGCACCTTCCCATTGCCCCTTTCCACCACTCAGCCCATGTGACATTTCCAGCAAGTCACTTCATCTTTCTCAGCTCAGTTTTGTCATCTCTAAAAAGGAAATAAAAAGGGTATCTCTTTCATAGAGGATTAAATATGCTAACTATATAAATAAATTGCATAATCACAGTTTCTGGCACTAAGTAAATGTGAGCTAGCTTAATGTTACCTGTTACGTCTTGTCTGGAGGGAGACAGAGAACACCCTGGCGACCATATTAGTGAGCATGTCACCCAGCAGGGCTCCGGGACAGAGAGCAAGCAGGTGCTGGGGAAACTGGGTCACAGCTGTTTGATCTGCCAAAATGCTCAGATTCTGAGCACTAGCCCCCAGCATTGTCAATTTCTGGGGGCAAGGTAGAGACCTTGGGTGCGTCAGGAGGGGGGCACAGAGCAAGGGATGGTGATTTGCAAAGGCTGTACTGTAGGAGGGAGAGACGCCTTGCTCAAGGCTCAGACACGGAGGACACGGAGCCCAGAACAGAAATCCACGCAGTCACATGTGAGCGGCAGAGCAAAAAGAAAGAATTTCTGGGGAGGAAGGTATCATTTTGGGGCAATATCTGGTGGTGATGGGTTTCGACAAAAATGGCTCATTTGGTACCTAGGAATCTACACATGGGCTGAGGGGAAGCCTGAACTGAGTTCAAAAACAAACCCAGGTCCTAAGCAGAGCATAAGCACACATGCAGTACACACATATAGCTGGACTTACAAATAAGAACCAAATAAATGAGTAAGGACCATGGAGACAACAGCCACCAGGAAGGCGCTGGCAGCCCTCATGCTTACTTAAGTAGCAAATGATTGCTCAGAGCATGGACCTGGATTCTGGTGTTCCTTGCAGCTGCTTTTATCTGCACTTGACTGCCAGGAGCTCTCTGATCCTTGCCCAGTAGAGGAGCTTTGCTGCAGGTCTGAGTTCCAAGTCCACTGCTGACAATGAGATCTAGCCACCTCCTTGAAAACTATTCATTCATTTATTTTCTCATTCATTCAACATGATATTTATTAAGTTCCTGCCAGATGGAGGGTATTTTGAAAAATACTAGGGACATTTAAAAATTGTACTATACTGTCACTACCTCTCATTAATTCATTGATTTACTAAATTCTCAACCAATATTTAATAACCAGATTTTGTTCCTGGGCCTCTGGGGCTTATGGACTAGCAGGGAAGCCAGCTATTAAACTAATTAAACTAATAGTTAAATGCAGAATTACTTCAGGAGATCACCCAAACAAGGCTCTAGGAAACTCTAGGGAACTTGGGTGGCCCCAGGATGTTCCCCTCCATGGCTACCATTGTCCTGTCAAGAGGAGGTGTTTGGGAATACTAGATCCAATTCTTACAAAAATATCCTTTGAGGCATATCCTTCATGTTTAGAAAACAAATCCTGAAATATAATCCTAATGGCTTGCACCATTAAAATAGAAGTGTAAAGAACTGGATGTTTGAACCTGACCGTCTCGATTGCCAGCTTTCCCAGTTGTAGCGCTATGGCAGGACAGAGAACAATTCAGCAGTGCTTTCCGGATGCTATTAGCACAGTATTATTCGCTGGATATCTCAGCTGAGCCAAGCACTCTTGTCCTGACTATGTTGTTATCAGTTGCCCTGCTTCTCCCTTGTCCCCATCCTATTGTCATGCTGTTCTAATGACGTCCCACTGTAGTGGACTCCCGGCCATCACAACTTCCTTAGGTAACAATGGCTAAACATTAGTCCAAGAAACTCCAGGTCTGTATTATTTATGAAGCTGCAATTGTCCTGTAAATAACCCAGTTGTTAAAATGATATGTATCTGTATAATTGAGTCTTCTGTATACAAATAAATAAGACTTTATTGCAATGTCAGAAGTTAACAGACCAGTCAATAAAATCAATAACTCACTTTTTCTTGCTTATATATCTAACTTTTCTCTACCTTTCCTATGTCCTCTGTTTGTTCTGGTTACACATTATGGCTCAGAAGAAAATATAGCTTTTGCACTACTACATGTTAGATGGTGGGTGAGGGGGAGGTGCAAACAAAGGGGAAAAGAAAATTTTCCACCCATTTGGTTTTTCAGATTTTTTCACACATTTATTTCAGAAAATCAAAGAGGAGAAAAAAATGTCTTATTTTATAAGTCAGAATAAGGATATTTTTGGTATGAGTGCCCACCCAAGGCATGGGCAAATCAGATGACAAGCTATCCGCTTGGTGAGCTCCTGGTGGGTGTTGGGTTGTCCCCTAGCTGCTGTCAAAACAGCCCTGCTAGATCAGAGCTGCACCATTTTGCTACCATGGTTGAGATTGTGTCAGCATTTCCCTTTTAAATTCCCAGTGTTCGGAAGCTGGTAATTCAGCTGGAAAAATGTGCTCAGCATAAACCTTGGCATCTTCCATCTCTGGAATAGGGACGAGGTCTGTTTGGAGTTGGTAGGTTATTTTTAAAAGCAATTTGCTTAATTGATTTGGCCCTTGTTGAGCTCACTTAAAACGCTTAAAAGGACTACTTGATATTGTTTGTGCTTATTTAAACATATCTAATTAAACATATTGGCATCGATTCAAATTTTTCTGCACCTAATGGGGGGAAGATAACAAAAATAGAGAATAAGAAAAAAAATAACCAGTTGGGTCACTCCAATCTTCATAATGATTTTATTTCTGTGCGAAATAAGTCCACAATTTATTGGCCTATTTGCATGTCCCAGCTGGTCCTCTCCTAGGACTAGAGCCATGATTTTGTCCTTCTTTATTATCTATTAAAACAGAACTGAGGTTCTTGGGAAAGGAGGGCCCTGGAATTTTCAAGAGTTGATGGGGAATGCAGGTGTCATCCTGGACTTTTGGACCTTAATTGGGTGGTTGGAATGCTGGATTCTTAGTGGTTTTATTTTAAGGGTATTTAACAATGTTTGTACATTGGTTTGGAGCATGACGTAATAGTTTAGATTTCCATGTTACAGTAATAAGGAATTATATTCATTATTGTGGATCATGAATAGTAATGCCAACTTAAAAGTCCCTCTTTGGCAAATGGAAGAAAGTGGTCTGTAAGAACTTGGTATCATCAAGGCTAAGAAAATGTACGAATTACTCATCTAGCAGATATGTAATTGACACCAACCCAGGTTCCAGAAAACATCATTTGTCTCACTGCATTTTTGGTGGTATAAAAAGTTCAAGTTTGGACATAATAAGTATGGAGTGCCTAAAGGACTCCATTAGAGATGTTGATACCACCAGAGGTTCTGGGATTAAGGGTAAGTGGAAATAGACTCAGGAGCAATCAACAAACAGGTGACTTTAACACCATTGAGTGAATGAACTCTGAGGAAAAGTGGGTTAGAAGAGCAATGACTTAAGGGATGTATTTCTGGGAATACCAACACTTCACAACTGCAGCAGAAAAGTGGGGCCCAGGAGTTAAACTGAGGAGAAGCATTCAATACAATGAGTTAAAGCCTGGAGAGATCACAACTGCCTGGCGGCCATGGAAGCAGAAATTTTTGCAGGAGGACAGCATCACTGCTCATCCCAAATGTTTTATAGGGAGAAAAAGAGAAAGATACCCACTAGAATTGTTAATATGTAAACATATTCTAAGTACTTAAAATATTATTTGGATAAATAAACCCTTGCACAAACAGTTTCTTGGGATAAAGCAGGTTGACACTGCTTTTCAGGGACTGCGGAAGGCAGAGGAAGTTAAGACATATCCCCTACATGTCAACAAAGCAGACAGGTTAGATCAATGATTTTTAAACTATGGCTTAGAGTATGTTGTGGGGTCTGAATAAAGCTTCGTGGGTGTCAAACAGCATTTAAAAAAAAAGAAGAGTAAATTATTAATATAGAACAGAATGGAGTAGAATAAGACAGGCAATAACCGAGTGTTTAGCACATATTAAGGATGAATTTATTAATACTTACAATGCCACATTTACAATGTCAATATTATAAACAATGAAATGCATTTTGTGCTACAAGATGAAGTCAGAAAGTTTGAAATCTTCTGGTTAATAAAGCAGAAAGGGATAGCATGGAATAAAGTTTTTGTTGTTGTTTTTAAGGAGGTAGATACTACAACCTGTTAAAATCTGTATAAAAAAAGATAGCTAAGAGGAAAAAGGTTAAAATACTAACCTAATGGGATAAGGTCCCCAAAAGAAGTGGGAGGCATGAACTCAGAGCTCGCATGAGGAGTTGATTTAAGCAAGAAGGAGGAAACATCTTTTGGGACTGGAAGAAAAGAGAAAGAGGAAGCTGGTGGAGAAACAACCTAACAACTTCAGTTTTCTAAGGGAAGAAGGACACCTGCTTTCCTGCTGGGAGAGAGGTGGGAACAGCTTGAATTTGAGAGGGGTGGTTGGTGATCCCACCCCTCTCAGAGATTAGACAGAGATTAAAAGGAGGTGAAAGATTAGTTCTTTGTGAACAAGTCACAGGGCCAATTGAAGAGGTGGGCCACCACAAATTTCCTGCAGCTCCAATCTGCAAAGTTACTTGAGTTTATGCAGTGAGTTGAGTGATGGCCCCCCCAAAATAGATCCATAACCAGCCAATGTGAGCTTATCTGTGGTGGGAGAATATGTGGGAACGAAAATAGGGTGAGAGATGATACAGGTTAAGCTGGACTCAGCATGTGGTTTTTGAAGTGGAAGAGTTCTGAGGGATCACAGAATTAGATAGGACAATGCTTGTCCTGAGAGAAGCTGAAGATCACAAGAGTTGAGGTGGCCAAAGAACATAGCCTTTGGGAACAGAAATGAAGCAAGAGATGTGGTATGTCACAGACAAGCAAGGCTTTCGAAGGCACACGACGGAGAAGTTGTGGTGTGCTGGCAACATGTGGGTTGTGGGTCAAGTCTGACCTTCCGATGCCATGGTGAGTAGGTGGATGCAAATGAGCAGTCTCTACTTGAAAGGACCACAAAGGGACCCATGTTCACGAAGAGCAGCCACGTTGTGGCTAAAGCCAGGAAGTGGAAGATGCTTTCTGCGAACACAATAGCTTTTCTTGACCTGGCATGGATGAATGCACATTAGAATCACACACACATCTTCACATAAACATGCCAGCCTTTGGAAAGATGTTTGGAGAATACTTAGAGATCTAAAAATAGACCTGCCATTCAATCCTATAATTCCTTTATTAAGTATATATCCAGGATACATAGCCCAATTCATAATCACTAAGTCATGGAAGAAGCCCAAGTGCCCATTGACCCATGAATGGATTAGTAAATTGTGGTCTCTGTACACCATAGAATATTACACAGCCTTAAAGAAAAACGGAGACTTTACCTCTTCCATGTTTACATGGATGGAGCTGGAACATATTCTTCTTAGCAAAGTATCTCAAGAATGGAAGAAAAAGTATCCAATGTACTCAGCCCTACTATGAAACTAATCTATAGCTTTCATATGAAGACTGTAACCCAATTATAGCACAAGATTACGGGGAAAAGGGCAAGGGAGAGGATTGGAGGGGCAGATGGAGGGTGGGTGGAGGGAGGGTAATTTGTGGGTCCACACCTACAGTGCATCTTAGAATGCACTTAGGTGAAATTTAACCCATGCAGAATATAAATGTCTTAACACAATAACTAAGAAAGTGAAGGCTATGTTAACCAGTTTGATGAAAATATTTCAGATTATATATGAAACCAGCACATTGTACCCCATGATTGCATTAATGTACACAGCTATGATTTAATAAAAAAGAAAAAAATACATGATGTTAAAATCCCATCACTAATATTACTTACAGGAAACAGATGAAATGTTGGCATCCTGGAGGCCCCTCTTAGGGAGATAAACCAAAGGTCTGGATGACCCTGGGCCCTCTTCCTTTCAGGATGAACTAACCTTGACCAGTCATAACCTTGACTCTGACATATTCAGGCCAACACGGTAAGACTGTACCTCTAACAGTAGGACTGGTTTTAACATTAAGCTACAACCTGCCCACCCCAAAACAAACGTGCATTGGGTTATAGATGCTGAAATAAAAAATAATTGCTGCCTTTTTTTTTTTTTTTTTTTGAGACAGAGCCTCAAGCTGGCACCCTGGATAGAGTGTTGTGGCATTCACAGCTCACAGCAACCTCCAATTCCTGGGCTCAAGCGAGTCTCTTGCCTCCGCCTCCCAAGTAGCTGGGACTACAGGCATTCGCCACAATGCCCGGCCATTTTTTTTTGGTTGCAGCCAACATTGTTGTTTGGCGGGCCCGGGCTGGATTCGAACCCACCATCTCAGGTGTACGTGGCTGGTGCCTTAGCCCGCTGAGCCACAGGCACCGAGCCAATTGCTGCCTTTAATTTTAATTATCTGACGTCCCCTTTATAGCATCCAAGGTGTTTGCGGATTAGACTATCTAACTGTAGGGTCGTATTGTACCTATCCAGGTTAGCACCCCCTTTAACCCTTTTATGAATATTGTACCACCAAAATTATGAAAATTAGCAGCAATGAAGGTTCACCTGAGGAGTGTCGCTTCCATACACAATGAAAGCCCTAGCCAGAGCCTTGTTTGGTACCAGGCTGTGAAGCCCAAACGTGTTAACACGAGTTACAGTCACACGGTGGCCGACTTTTGAGGCAGGTGCAAAACCCCACACGTGCATTACCAGGAGTAACGGAGCTCGTGAGAGGCCGCGGAGATTGGAACCAGCTGCGCGTGACTCCAACCCTATGGAAGCTCCCTCCTCCAGCAAGGCCTTCTCACTCACATTTGACCAAACCCGGCTCATTAATGGTGGTTATCTCTTGGGAAGGTGAGACTGCTCTGAGAGCAGACAAGCAACTTCTCATGCGCGTTTCTAGACTGTACAGGCAGGGCAAGCAACTCCCATCGGATCTGGAAGAAGGCAGTGGGGCGGCACTAGCTGTGTTTCTTTCTCTTTGTGGGGAGGGTGCGGTAGGACATAGGGACGTGGAGAGGGACGCTGAGGAAGGAACGGACAGAGATACACCTGGCCCAGCTCAGCACCTGGACACGTGTGTGCTGGGGCTGAGAGGGTCGCAGAGGAGGAGGAGTGGGAAAAAGGTTGTTCAAGGAGATGATCACTTACAAACGCCAATGAAGTAATTACACACCCACATGTACCCTATCCTAGTTAGACACCTAACCACTCATGTGCACACCCAAGGTGTGTGGGTTCATGGTAGATGAAAAGGTAATAGGTGGGCACACCTGTTGGACTGGCTTCAGAATATATTCCTAACCTTCTATTATAAAAGGGAGAAAATTAAAGTCCTTTAGGAAAGGCCTTAGACCACCACTTAGGGAGATAAGGGTGTGTGTTCTATGCCTGGTCCCTCCGTCATCAAGATGTTTGACCATCTGATGGTTCAGCTGCCCTTTGCCCATCTGCACACGGCTTCCCCCACCCCTGTGCTCCTCCCCTGGATGTCCCAGCCCCCCTGGACATCCACCTCTGGATCCAAGGCCACGCTGCCCAGGTGTGGTTCACATCTGCTTTCTCTCCATCTCAGCCACCACTGCCCTGTCCAGCACCACCGGACACCCAGCCTTCCACTCTGCCCACACACCTTTGCTTGAACAATCGTCCACATTCCATGTGTCATCCTGTCCAGCCCTCACTCTCTGCCTCCGGCCCCACCTCACACTCACCAGGCTCCCTCTGCCACGGGGCCTTTGCACACGCCGCCCCCACTGTCTGGATGCTCTTACCAGTGCTGTGCCACTTATCCCCACCCGAGACTGCACCTCGCCTTGGTCCAGGTACCCAAGCAGAGGCTCTGGGAGCTCCAGACACCTGTCCTTAAGGCACTTGCCAGAGTTGGGGTTTTGCATTTGTTCATGTGATTTTCTAAAGTGTACGCATCCATCTCTCCAGGATGTAAGCAGCATCGAAGCCAAGGATCCAGTCTATTATGACTCATCACGTCCACAGTGGACAGTAGGTGTTCAATAAAAATCTTTGGAATGTGGGCAGGGCGAGGGGGCTCACCCCTGTAATCCCAGCACTCTGGGAGGCTGAGATGGGTAAGACTGCTTAAGCGCAGAAGTGCGAGACCAGCCTAAGTAAGAGCAAGACCCCATCTCTAAAACTAGCCAGTCCTTGTGACAAGCACCTATAGTCCCAGCTACTTGGGAGGCTGGGGCAGGAGGATCGCTTGAGCCCAGGAGTTTGAGGTTGCTGTGAGCTGTGACAGCACAGCACTCTACCCAAGGAGATAGAGTGAGACTCTGACTCAATAAATAAATACATAAATTTTTAGAATGAGTGTAATAGTAAGTGAGGATATGAATGAATGAAATGCAACCCTCTTCCTGACGCCTTTTCTTGTGCTTTTCGGATATACCTTCCGTTATTTATCCCGCAAGCTGTTCCCAGGGCTTCTTCCCCAGCAACTGGAAAATGAAGTTCTGTTAAGCAGCTTCTGAGTGAGCCAGTGGATGGATGAACAGCAGGTGAACTGACGCGACCTTCACGGTTGCTTATGGTACCCGGCACGCAGGACGCGGCGTAACACTCCACCTGTGTATTACTGCTTCCCAGACACCACTCTGAGGCGGAGGCATCGCAGCTCTTTGCTGGCCAGGTAAACGAATAAATGCTATCACGTTGTACTCTCCAAAATGCCATCGTATATTCAGCATTCACACAGTTATTTCATTTGAAGTTACCGAGCAATTTTAAAAAATTAAATGAGCGTGCACCCTGTCATATTTCGATCTAACTATGCACTAATTTCCAGGACAGAAAAAAAAGTTAATTACTATTTTGTACCCCAGTCCTCCCCTTCCCTCCACTGTAATGTAATGTAGTCAAATAAAGAAGTTGCTCCAGCGCAATTTTCATCTCTAGAAAATAAAGCGGCACTTACAACTCTTTGTCTGGGATTTTAATTGTAGCTCACTTAAGAGCAGTTATCTGATGTACTCGTGAGAACAGAGACGCCCTGAACAAAGGGGAACTCACACAGAAAGCGGGAGGCCAGTGTCCAGGCTCCGTCAAGAGGCAGGGGCGTGGCGTTGGGGATTGGCAGCACAGAATCACCAGGTAACCGCAGGTAATTGTTGCTGTGCACTGGCGCGGGGCGTGAATCTTCCAACGCAGGCCTCCCAACCTCCTCCGCTAGCCCGCCACCCCCCCACCCCCAGTGACGGGGCCTTGTGCTGTTTCCACATGGGCGTGAACTTCTTAAGGCTAAATTCTGTGGTCTCCTTAATGAAATCCCTGTGGTGGCTGCTCCGACCCTCCCTTTGTACTTTAGATTCAACCGCAAAATCTTTCTGTCCCCACCTCCCCCGCCTCGGTGGATTTGTGGTCTCCTTCTGGTTTCCCTGCAAATTCTGGATGACACCCATTGGAGGCCTGGGGCTCCCCAAGGGAGGACTCAAATTCCCTAGAGCTTAGGCGCGGTTGCCACCCACCAGGGCTGTGAGAGCAGGGAAGCCCCCCTTCTCCCTAAAAAGGGGCGCAGCCTCTCCTTTCTGGCCTCCCCATCTGCAGATGACCAAAGCACCCCAGACCAGAATGGGTGCACGCTTGCTCTGTCTCTCCTGGTATTCGCTTTTTTGGGAAATCCTTACCCGAAGTGGAAACCAGAGGCAGAGACATGCCACATCAGCTAAATTAATACTGATTTGTCCTGGGGCACAATTACAAGGTTTAAGGTTACAGTGCCAGCAGTTGGAGAGACAATTACATTCGAAGACAGCTAGAGAAGGGGTGGCGGGGATTTACCATCAGAACCAGGCAAAGTTGGGTGGAAGATTCAGTTCCTGAGCAAATCTGAAAATGTGTTTTTTGTGCTGTGCCCCTGGCCTTCTGGTCTGTCCTGGGTTTCGGCGTTCTTGACAATTAAGGTCTGCAAACAAGGTTCACCCTGAACAGGGGCGGTTCCAAGTCCAGGCTAAAATGGATGTGGGTTTGGGGGTTGGGGGGCCTTTGTTTTGGAATTCCTTGGAACAGGGCTAAGGAGAGAGGGATTGCGGGGCTGCTGGTGAGTGACCACCTTCCCAGGTGTGTGCGGGGGCAACGGCTGGGGTCTCTGCTCCTGGCTTTACTCGAGGGAGGACTCCCCAGCCCCAGCATGAGCGTCTGTAGTGCAGACAAGTCGTGGTCTCTGGTGCATACATATTAATGCCACAAGAGGTTTATAACGCGCGATGTTGAGAAGGCTCACAACAGCTCTCAAGTGGGAATTTCTGTTTGTTCTGACAGTTGAATGATGATCCCAAGGCCCAGGGCAGGGTTCAGGAATCCCCCACTGGTTCAGCAGGGCTGAGTAGAAACATGGCAGGGTGGAGGGGGGGCTCTAGTTTTCCAATGCCTTGATTAGAATTCTCCAAAAAGCGCCCTGCCTATGGGGACCTCTGGCTCTGCAGAGAATGTTTCTAAGGGGTACGAAGGAACTTACAGCCCCTTCAGACCTCAGGAAGGCTGGGTCCCCAGCGCCCATGCAGAAAGGGGGCTTCTCCCATTGAAGGCCTGGCTGGTGAGGTGGGCACAGCTAGGAGGCGAGGGACCAGCACAGGAGTTGGGGGGCTGTTGCACACCTGGGTCTCCACCTCAGCCCCGGAGCCTCCCCTGTGTGAGTTTAACGTTCTGCTTCCTACCTCGTAGCGTTGAAGCTGCCCGCGGCCTCCTCCGGTTCGGCCTCACCTTAAACGGTTTCGTTTCATGTTACTGCCGCTTTTACTCTGCCCTGGGCTTCTTTTTCCCTCATCCAGACCTTTTTTCCAGCGTGAGAGCTTATTAAAAGGGAAAGACGTCCCTAGTATTTTTATTTTATAAGTTCGAGCTTATACTAAGGACAGCTGAACTAAAGATTAAAGTAAAGGAAAAAAGCAAAGTAACAGGATTCTCTCCTCTGCTTCCTGCTCATCACAGCCTCAGCCCCTGCTCGGCGAACCCCCAGGAAGTGGATTCAGCTGACAGTAAGAGCTTAGTGAGGGGCAAACTTCCCCCGCACGGCAGGTGCCTGGCCGGAGCCCTGGCTTGCACATTGCTGAGGTCCCCAGCCGGATTGTCTGCTGAGCTCTCTCGGAAAAGGAGGGAGAGTCCACAGAGGAGCTGGAATCCCTGCAGCCATTCGAGAGATCTCAGGGAAAACATAGCAGAACAGCGTGCCACGGCCCTGGCAATCCATCTCGCCTCCCTAATTCTGCTGGAAACATCTTTTTCTGGAGACCTTTATAGCTTGACTTGGAAAATGTCACAATGGCACACGCGGCAACCAAGCAGTCCTTCTGGAAGACGGAGACTGGAGGAGTCCACCACAGAGATTTGCTGTCCTCACAGGCCAGCGGGTCCCCACCGTGGGCAGGGAAGATGCGGAGGGGCTGGAACGAGGATCCCCCGGGACTCAAGGCACTGTCACATATTCACCCACGGGACAGTCACAGAGCCAGCACCTGCCAGGAGCCCAGGCTTGTGCTTGGCTCAGCCCCACCTGCAACTTTCCCTTTGGTGAGAAAAGCAGAGGGTGACTGGTGACAAGTTTCCCCTTCACACAGTCCCTGGGGGCAAACCGTGACTCAGCGTGTCTGTCCTGGACAGGCGAACTTCTGAGCTGGGGAGCATGGGGAAGATTAGAAAACTAAATAACAACAATAAAAAAAAAAACGCCAATAGGAAACACGCATCTTGGGCAAAAAGCAGTTTCTTTGTAAGGATCTTGTGCCCCAGCAGAGAGGAGGGGCAAGGGCCCCATCCAAGTTTGCCAGATGTGATCACCCTCCTAGCAGGTGCTACCCCCCAAGGAAGCCTCTAACAAAATCCTCCACGCACGACAGCATTGCCAACCCCACCAGGGGACCTTCCACAACCCGCTGTGGAGCAGAATTGCCGCACAAACCCTTCTCCTTGGGAACCATGTAACTGTGCTTGGACTTTGCAGAGGTGCGCAGGACACGTGCAGAGAGGGTGCCCTCACACCGGGGGGTGGGGGGGCCCACACCTTTGAAACACAGACCCCATGCTCAGTCTCGAGTTCTCTGCTCAGGGGAGGTGTGGGCCTCCCTCCCGTACAGGCCCCCAGGCCCTCATGTCTGCCTTGCAGGGGAGACTTCCAGAAATACAACCCCCATACTCAGTCATGCTCTGTGCATAAATACCCACTCCCCAGATGCCTGAATGAGGTCCAGAAAGGCCCATGACAGGATCTGAAGCCTAGGATGTGGGAGAAACCCATGAATGAATCTCTGCCTTTCCATTGGCTACTGTGAACTATTCAGGAAATAAAATAAAAAACCAAAAGTAACTTACTTTCTGGCCCAATCTTGAAAAGCACAGCATTTTTGTTTCTAAGAACTGGTCTCTCTCTCTCCTTTTTTTTTTTTTTTCTTTTTTGGTACAAAGTCTCACTCTGTGCCTGGACAGAGTGTCGTGATATCATCATAACTCATGGCAACCTCAAACTCTTGGGCCCAACATATCCTCTTGCCTCAGTCTCCCAAGTTGCCGGGACAACAGGGGCCTGCCACAATTCCTGGCTAAATTTTTTCTATTTTTAGTAGAGATAGGGTCTCATTCTTGCTCAGGCTGGTCTTGAACTCCTGAGCTCTGCCTCCCATGGAATTATAAGCATGAGCCACTGTGCCTGGCCTAGAACTGGTCTCTTGATAACACCCTCTACTCCCCCAACACCTTTACCACACAAGTAAATACCTTTGGAAGTTAGGGCTATGGCAGCGCCTGTAGCTCAGTGGATAAGGCACCAGTCCCATATTCCCAGGGTGGCGGGTTCAAATCCGGCCCAGGCCTGCCAAACAACAATGACAACTAAAACAAAAAAAAATAGCCAGGAGTTGTGGTGGGCATCTGTAGTCCCAGCTACATGGGAGGCTGAGGCAAGAGAATCTCTTAAGCCCAAGAGAGTTTGAGGTTGCTGTGAGCTGTGACGCCACGGTGCTCTACCAAGGGCAACATAGTGAGACTCTGTAGAAACAAATAAATAAATAAACAAATAAAGTTTAGGCCTATTACACTGGACTGCCCTAGAAGGTCCCTCAGGGTAGAGGAGTTGAGGAAGCCTAGGAAGGAAGAGGTGACTCCAGGGGAGTCTTCCTGGGTGCTGAGACTCAGGAGCTAGCCTCCAGAAGCTGTGGGGTGCAAATGCCACCTTGGGGGACCATGGGGGGCACAAAGTACTACAGGGGAGGCCATGATTTCTGGAGGACCTGGAACAGCAGTCAGGTGCCCCTAGGACAGCTGGCTGACCTCATGAAGCCCCTATAGTTCAGGGAGGTCCAGCTTGTTTCATGCGAAGCTGAATGACATCTCTCCAGAGCACCCAAGTCCTGTTAGGAAATCCGTGCACGAGCTTTTCGCCGCATCCCTGGGCAGGCACATCTGTTGGTCCCTTTGTCGTCATTCAGGTTAAAAAAAAGTGGCCACCACTTGCTCTGATTCACTCGGTCTTACAGATACCCTGTAGCCTCACGTTTTCACCTCCTGTTTCTCCCAGTACTGACTTCCTGGCCAAATGAGCAGCCCTGACAGCCCAAAATCTGACCTCCAAACAGGGGATAAAATGGGGAGAAGATAGAAAACCATGTGGGGCCAGCCTGCTGACCACTCCCCAGGACCAGCCTGCTGACCACTCCCCAGATCCAGCCTGCTGACCACCACTCAGGTCCAGACTACTGACCACCACTCAAGTCCAGCCTGCTGACCACCACCCACACCCAGCCTGCTGACCACCCCCCAGATCCAGACTGCTGACCACCACTCAGGTCCAGCCTGCTGACCACCACCCAGGCCCAGCCTACTGACCACCACCCAGGCCCTGCTGGCTGACCACCCCCCTTGCCCACCTACACCTGGCCTCATCATA
Source organism: Arctocebus calabarensis (assembly GCA_963573935.1). Lineage (NCBI taxonomy): Eukaryota > Metazoa > Chordata > Mammalia > Primates > Lorisidae > Arctocebus > Arctocebus calabarensis. The sequence continues at coordinate 16,360 of CAUYON010109072.1, forward strand.
GGGGCCCAAAGCCCACTGACCAGCCTGGTCACCCAGTCTGATAAGCAGTTTCCATGTGATTGTACAGTGGAGAGGGCCCTGCCTTCCAGCCAGTCCCTTGGGCAGAAGAACCCCATCTCCGTCCAGCACTAGCATTTGCAGCTTCTTTGCAAATAGGGATTAAGCAACAAATGTCCCTTTCTGTCGAGCATTTGACCTTATCTCGAGTGTGTCATCAGCTTCGAGAGTCATGGCTTATGTCAGTGTGGGTGAAAAACGGCCTCCACGGCTTCCAAATTGGGATCACTCAGCTCTCAGCAGCAGATGTAAAGCCAGCCCATGGTAAGTGGCAATAAATGGCTTGGAAAGAGGCAGTGGGTCCCTGACTGCTGTCAGCCACGGGAGGGCAGGTTGCAGGCCTCTCTCAAGCACTGCCCCCCGCACCAGCCTCCCCCAACAGGGTCTTCTGAGCCTGGCTGGCAGCAAGGAGGGGCTGTGGGCGCCTCGGGGTTCCTCAGCCTGTGCAGAGCGGCACCGTGACCATCGCCCGCTCTGCAACAGGCCCTGTTTCCTTTGCAGCCAACCGCTAAGTGCCGGCCTTCTCTCCACAGTCAGGCCTCCTCTGGTACCATTCCAAGGCCGCAGAGCTTGGAGGGCAGGGTGGGTCTCCAACATAGAGTGATGCTCCCCCTTTGACCCACCACCTTCTCTCTGCATCTCCACTGACGCTCCAGTCACAAATCAAACAGGCCGACTCTTGTTTGCACGGCGCTTCCTCTGGCATCTTTTTTTTTTTTTTTTTTTTATCAGAATCTTAAACACACAGATGTCAACATGTTATCTTAAAAATTGTTGATAGGCTGTGACGTTGGATAAGCCTCTGGAAGCGGTCCCCTGCTGTACACACCACCGACCTGCAGACAGGCTCCGTCACTGTCTCACTATGATAGAAGTGTTTTGTGAGATGCAGGACTAATTTCCACCTGTCTTCCACCAAAAGACCTGTTCTTGAGAGCTTACCAATAAATGCCTGATACTCAGAGCCCTGACTGTGTGCCAGGCACTGCTCTCAGGACGACAGATATTAATGTTGCCAATATCGACCAAGGACCTACTGTACGTCAGAAGAGGCAGGAGTCAGGAGGGTGCGGACATTTATAGAGGCCACAGAGAGACGGCATGGTCCGAGCAGACACGGAGAGCAGGTACAAAAGCTCAGCTGGGAGAAGGGCCGACTCTGCCCTGAGCAGTGGCACGGCTCCTGCAGGGAGCTGACTTCTCAGCTGGGTCTTGGGGGATACACACTAGTTTTCTGGGGCAGGGGGTAAAGGAAAGAAAAGTGGCCAGCTTCCTCCGACACAGAAATCGCATATGCACAGGTGTGGAGAATTCCAGGGCCCCATGGATCTGCTCGTGACATGGAGAAGGAAACCATGGGCGGGAGAGGGCCTGAGATGAAGAGGGGAAGGCAGTGTCGGCCGGGACACGGGGGCCTCCGATGCCTCCCCAGCAGACGACAGAATGTGTTTTAGGTCTGAGTTAGGAGTGGGACAGGAAGACAATTTCACATGGTCTCTGACAAGCACCTGCCAGTTCTGGGGCCCGCGACTCACGTGTTCAGGTGTGACACTGAGGTCCCAGTAAGCACACCAGGCTCAGGGCAGTGTTTTCAAATCTTTACCTCACGCACACTTGAACCTATAGTTAAACTTCCGTGGCTCACTTAAATTATGCTGATCAAAGAAAAGGAGCAAGGGGGCTGAGGTGGGTGGATTGTTTGAGCTCAGCTGTGAGCTGTGACTCCATGGCACTCTACCCAGGGTGACAGAGTGAGACTATGTCTCAAAAACAAAAAGAGTGAAAAAGAGAATATACTTACTATGCTTTGAGCACATTCTGTCGTCTGCTGCTGAGGCATCGGGGGCCCCCACATCCCGGCCAAGGCTGCCTCCCCACTCATCTCAGGCCCTCCCTCTCCCATGGTTTCCTCTCCCAGGTCATGAGCAAATCCAGCAGGCCCTGGAATTCTCCACACCTGTGCATACGTGCTTTGAACGTGTGGAAATAATTTAATCAATAATCTTTAGAAATTTTCACGGCATACCTGAGATCCTCTCATGGTTGGAAATCACTGGTCTCTGAGGGCCCATGGCTCCCCCCGGCTGGAGATTCAGGGGACCCCGAGGCAGTGTGTACACTCTGAGTTCAGAGCACAGCGGGGGGCGGGCTGCAGCTGGAACACCCACAGGGGTAGCCGACAGGAGGGGTTGGACAGGGGCGATCCGTCGGCACCCAGGAGCGTGTCGTGCAGGGGCTGTGTGAAACCCAAGGACACCTACGGAGGCTGACGCAGAGGAGGCCCAGATGCTGAGTCCAGACGTTAGAGATTTATCTTGCAGGTCACGAGCAGCCACCACCACGTTAGGAAGTAGACAACCGCTGATGGTGGCCTGAGGAAGACTCGGGATGATCAGACAGCAGAGTATCGGGAGGAAGAATGCCACATTCTAACGGCGCTGAGGGCCAGGTGACCCAGCTCGTGGGAAACACCCTGCAGGGCAGTTTGGTGGCCGCCACCTCCCCAGCACCAACACTGCTGCCCAGAAGAGCTGAGCCCCCAGTGGGCAGCCCCTGGCCCACTTCAGACACCACAACCCACTGGGTCATCACTTCCTGGGTGTCTGGGTGGGCTCTTCCTTCCTCACGTGCACTGACCCCACCCACCCCGCGCTGTTCTTACCCCCTCAATGTCCTTTCCACCTTCTCCAACCTCCAGCTGGGGGCATGCCTTTCCTAAGGTGCCCCCACTCCAAGGCACTCTTCCTTCCCAACCTTCAGGGTGCAGTATGTGAATGCCCTTTGACCTTCACCCTCCACGGGGATGTCACCTTCTCCAGACCCTGCATGTCCAGCTTGCCCGTGTCAGCATCTAGGGGGACTCCTGAAGTCCCCAGGGAAACCTCAGGCAGGGCCTGACATGGGGCATCACTCAGAGGAGAAGCACTGGGCATGAACTTGAGCTGGCCCCAGGACAGTGTGTCCCTGAGAAGGCTTGGTGGCCCTGACTCTGGGTCGCCACCATGCCCCCAGCAATCACACAGCATGTGGTCTACCACTGACCCTGGATCAATATTCTGTGGAAGAAACAAAGGCAAGAGGAAAAGAGATGAGCCAGTGAGTGGTGGCCTGTGTCCAGCTGCTCAGCGGCCAGCAGGGGTGTCCCCTGCCCTGCAGGGTCTGCTGGGAGTGTCTATGCCTGTCTTCCTCAGGGCTAGTCACTGCCCACGCTGGGCAGACCCCAGGCCTAAGCCATGTACAGATCTACCTGACTCGATGAAGTAAGTACAGTCCCTAAAACTTGAGTTGCAATCATTGCTTACAGGGGAAGAAAAAGGAATTGCATTTTATTATATATGTGTAACAGTGAGCGGCTAATTTTAAGGATTTCCATGGGAAATTCTTTTGAACAAAACCAAGCAGCTACTTGGTTTTCATTTGCTTTTTTTTTTTGAGACGGTCTTACTCTGTCACCCTGGCTAGAGTGCCATAAGGTCATCAGCACTCACAGCAACCTCAGATTCCTGAGCTCAACCAATCGTCCTGCCTCAGTCTCCCAAGTAGCTGGGCTACAGGCACCTGCCACAACACCCAGCTAGGTTTTCTACAGAGACAGGGTGTCATTCTTGCTCAGGCTGGTTTTGACTCCTGAGTTCAGACGATCCACCTGCCTCAGCCTCTCAGAGCTCTGGGATTACAGGCGTAAGCCTCCGTGCCCAGCCAAAATAAATGATGTCGAAGCCAAATTCCCTTCACTTGGTGAGCACCCCCTCCTCCTGAAGTCAGAGCCACCTGACCCAGAAACTGGCGTCCTGTCCTTACTCCTGTTCTCATGGATGCCGCTCAGCTCTCAGGTCATCCAGCGGATCTTGGCCTCTGTGCAGCTCCTGCCAAGCCAGACTATCCCTGCCCTTCCCTCACGACTGGCTTTCATGCATTAATAAATGACAGGTGGGACCAAAAGCACACTCAACTTCCTTCTTCAGAGAAAAAAGAAAAAAAAAATTCCCTGCCCACATCCCATCCACCAAAAAAAAAAACTGCTTAATCAATGAAAAAATGAACTGTATCCCTAAATAAAGAAGTGCAGATATTTTCTTTAGAGTGCTTTATTAATTTGTAAATACCATTATTGAATTTTTGAAAGTTCTAATTTAAATGTATTGATCTATTATTGTTTTGTGGATTTTTCCCCCCAAATGTCTTAGAGGAAAAGAGTGACTAAGGCTGGATGAGCTGTGCTGTTGCAGAAACTTTGCCAAGCCACAAACGAGCTTTGCACAAGTGTTCAGTCCACGGAGCTGACATGTTTATGCTTAATGCAAATCGGACAACTTTCTTTTAGTAACTGTGTGTGTCGGTAGCCATAACACGGAAATGGGACATGGAGACAAAGCTGCTGCTCTGCAGGCTGGACAGGGGCAGTGACCGGTGCGGAGTGAACGCATCAGCCAGAACAGACAGAAGAAGGTCCACGTCCCTCGCAAGGTCTCGCAGGCCCGTTCTGAGATGTAAACCCAGGGGATGAAAAGCACTCTCGCCCTGCTTGCTCTCTTCCAAAAAAGAAAAGAATTGAAATTAAAAACTATAATGTTTGCTGGTTTCCCGGTGGTAGACTTCATGGGAATTTATTTAGCAAAGCTTTAATGCAGTAAAGGTAAGTGTGTGTGTAAAATATATACACACACATATAAAAATACATATGCACATTAACATAAAAGAGGCAGATATGTACATATTAGCCAGCTCAGCTCTACCTCCCTCCCATCCCTCGCCCTGTCTGCTATGACCAACAGAAGGCCTGCCACACTCCCTAGGCTTGTCCCTACCCTCCAAGGCTTCCCACTAACCACTGGCATTAGCCCCTTGGCCTGTCCTGCCCTCCACTGTGGCCTCGCCTCCCTCCACCTCTGGGCCCTGGTGCTCTGGGCCTGGCTCCTCCATCATGCCAGGCCTGTTCCTACCTTGGGACCTGTGCCCCTACAGGACCCCCTGGGTCTGGAAGTCTGGGCCCTCTGACTAGGCAAGTCCCAGATCAAAGGTGACTTCCTAGGGAGGCTCCTGAGACCACCCCATCTAAAGGAGGCCCTGTCAGTTTACTCTTCCCCTTGGGTGTTATCCTGACACACTTTTGTTGACTATGTATCCCCATGCCTAGAATTTAAACAAGGACCTTGCCTGTCACCCAGTGCCTGGCCCCAGCACAGGGCCAGGCATATAGGAGGGTCAATGAAGTGTTGATCTAATCAGTGGCAATGGGCTTGCTTTGGGTCATGCTGATTATTAGAAATTCCGATTGTACAACTGGGTGGGAACAGGGCTGGTCCCTCCAGAGAAGCCCCAGACGGACTGAAATGATCCTTCTGGAAAACGTCCCACAGCCCCTCCCGCATCCGCCACTCTTCGGGGCCCTGCAATCCTCCTTCCCAGTAGCCAAAGACTCTGAAGGAAAGGATCTTTCTGGTCTGGGAATGCTCTTGTCTGAGGCCACAGCCGAGTTCCCCTGCAGAGCTTGAAACAAATCAGTCGCGTCACTTTAGAATTACAGAGGGCTAAAAAATTAATATTTATGACTCTTCAACGTCGTACTTCTTTTGGCCAGTCGTAACTCAGATTCCTCTGGCCTCACAGCATCAGAGGGCCCAGCGACTGCACCCTCCAGAGATAGACGGGCCTGGCTGGGGGTTGACACTGTGTAGGCCATGCTTTGCAGGGTGGCCTGTCCCCAGTGCACACACCACAGCTCCCATTTGCATGGACAGAGTAGTATCCTGCCAATGTTCAACCCCAGGCATGAATTTCTATGCAGGCAACAAGTAGGGTCTGCAACTGGGCCATGTAAAGATAGGACAAAAGGCTGACTGCTGTCAAAAATAATTCTGTTTCTACAAAAAGGCCCTCCCCAAGAATACCCCAGTACTAGAGGCTACATTTTGTGTCGACTTCTCCTTTTGGGGGGTCTTTGCTCCCCGCTGGAGCTATTCTGTTCAGGACACAGAGTGGTCATGTTCTCAGTGGTGTCAGCCTGTCCTGTAGTCCCCACTCTGTGACACTGGGCAGGTAGTTACGCCACCCCTCTGGGTCCGAGCTGTCTCATCCACAGAACAACATCCTCACTCCCTTCCTCAGGGAAGAGGAAGTGAGGCCAGGCAAGAAGGACACTTAGAGAGCCCTGCTCAGTGACCGACAGACCTATTTGTCCCAGGCGTACCTCAGCGGCTTGTGAAGTTGAATTCTGCATCCTTTTGGGACACCCCCCCAAACACACACCCCTTACAGCATCTGCGGAGCCAGCTGGCTCCCATCAAGGGCGTCTCTCCCCTTCAGCTGCCCTGCCAGCCCCAGGGCAGCCTCTCTGTGTCCCCTGCCACCCCCCCATACACACAGCTCTTCCCCTCTTTTACCCCCAGCTCCACTCCCCCTTTTCTAATCTTCACCTGAAACCCCTCCATCCTTCACCTCCTCCAATTCTCACATCTCCTGGCAATGATGCCATATCCTCCCACCCTGCCTTGTCTCTGTGAAAGGAATCAACCCAATAGAAAGTGTTTCATTCCTCAGCAGCACCTGTCCAGGCTGCAGAACAGAGGGCTCTGCAGAGAAGAGGAAAGCCAGGAGTCCCTTTGGCCAGACCTGGGGGGCCATGACATTAGGACCTAGCTCAGGCTGGCTGCTGTCTGTGGTCCTCCCATGGGGATCCCCACCTGAGGACATTCCCTAAGTAGCCACGACCAGCTAGATGAGTGTATCTCAGCCTTTTTCATCTCACAGCACACTTGAACCTCCAGTTAAACTTCTGTGCCACACTTAAATTATGTAGATCAAAAAGAAGAATAAAATGAAAAAGAATATACATACTATGCTTTGAACATCTTTCAAAAATAATGTAATTAACAGTCTTTAAAAATTTTCGCAGCACCTAAGATCCTCTTGAGGTACACCAGTTCAAAATCCCTCCCAAACAAAGGTGGAATGGGGGGGCGTTTTATTTTATTTTATTATTTTTTTAGAGACAGAGTCTCACTTTGTCACCCTTGGTAGAGTGCCATCACAGCTCACAGCAACCTCCAGCTCTTGGGCTTAGGCGATTCTCTTGCCTCTGCCTCCCGTGTAGCTGGGACTACAGGTGCCTGCCACAACACCCGGCTATTTTTGTTGTTGTTGTTGCAGTTTGGCCGGGGTCGAGTTTGAATCCTCCACCCTTGGTATAGGGGCCGGCACCCTACTCACTGAGCCACAGTGGCGTTTTATTCATGCCTTCCCACAAAATCGTCATGTAAGATCCAGTCAAGAGAACACAAACCTTCAAAAACACACACATTTGGGAAATAAAAATTATAACAATAGTCTTCTTTTTCCAAATCTTATTTATAGGAGGTTTTCAAAGTAATGGCTCATGTATATCCAACTGGCCTTCCCTGAAACCTAGGCAGGTGATGACGCCCCACACGTCTCACCAGACCAGAGAAATCCCGCCAAGGTCAGTCACTCGGGAGACGGGAGACAGGACCCACAGCTGTGTTCCTCCAGCCTGGTATCTTGCACACAGTAGACCCTGGGGAGGTCAGCGTCTTGAAGGGACCAACTTCCTAACAGGAGCTCTGTCCTCAGGAGGTCCCCGTGGAAACCAGCCAAACCCACCTTTCACAGGAGCTGTCACTGGAGATTTCACTCTTCCGCATAAGAAAGTGCTTCAGTTTGGGCTCCTCCCAGCCCCCCTCCCTCTCGCTTCTGAGAGCACAGGGACCCCCCCGGCCAGTGGAGTAGCTGAGAGAATAAAGGGAGGAACAGGGAGGGGTCTACAGCAGAACTTCAGAGTTGCCAGTTACCAGAATTTTCCCACCGTCTGGGACGGAGCCAAACCACCCCCCACTCAGCACTGTAAACACGTGTCAGAAGATGCAGAACAGGGAAGGGGTATCCAGGCCAGGGCAAAGGCAGGGTCAGAAAGCCCGTACTTTCGAAGATGCGTCCACTCACAGCCAGGTCTGTCCTGGCATCCAGAAAGACGGTGCCGGGGCTCTCGAACCATCTCAGAGATGGGAGGATAAGGTCACAGCGAGGTCAAATCCCTCGTCCAAGGGCACACCAAGGTTGGAGGAGACACAACTCAACTTAGACTCCCAGGCCCCCAGGTGCAGTAGGAGAGAGGTGGCCACAGGGAGCCCGTTGGACCCCAAAGAGGCAACATAGCCAGTTCTGCACGTGGAAACAGGAAACATCAGGCCTCCTGCCAAGTCCCCTCTGATTCTGGAAGGGGTGATGCCTTCCCAGGACCTGCACAAGGGCCCTGCTCTCAGGGGACCCAGAGTCCAGTGGGGAAGCCAGGAGCCACTTGCCCCCTCCCTGCCCAGCTGTTGCCCCCCACCTTCTCCTTCCCAGTGGAGGCTACAGCAGGTGTCTCAGTGACAGTTCCCCAGAGAAGCTCCACCCTTCCGGGGCCCTCATCTCAGCGTGGCCATGCCCCTGGCCCAAATGCTGGTCTCCTCCATGGGCTGTCAGCCCACAGGGCAGCCTCACAAACACCTGTGGGCTCATACATGCGCAGGGCCTGCAGCTAGGGCCTGACCTCGCCGGCATCCGCTCTGACAGAGAGGCAGGCAACAGCCCGTGAGCAGGTGAAGGGGACAGCATGGGCAACCAGTGAGTAAAGTGACCAGGGAGGAGAGGGTGGTCTAAAGGGGGACAGTTGAGCTGGGCACCACGGGAAGATGGGCAGGTGGACCTTTCAAGCAGAAGAGACAGGGAATCTGGAGGCCCAACTCTGTGTTACTAGCAAGACAGCCCCTCCCACCAGCTCCTGCCCGGTTGCTGCTTCTGCCCACTAAAGGCAGTGTCTGCCCTACCCAGCCCCTTCTGATGTGGAAAGCAGCCTGAGTGCCCAGCACTGGGCAGCCGGCAGGAGCTGCATAACCCAAGCTAAATGCAAGTGTGGCTGCACCACCCTGGTCTGGGGGGGCCCTGGCGGCTGCCCTGGCCTCATCATAACAGGGGCAAGAGTAGGGTACCTCCAAGGGCCAGGCAGGCAGGTGCTCAGACAGAGCCATCCACAAAGGGAGGTGGAGGTCAGGAGCCATCACCACCGCCCTCAACACAGGTGGGTATGGCAGGGGTGAAGCTGATGCCAAGGAGACACAGCAGGTGGAACTGTGCCGTCAGGGAAACCTCAGCACCTATGGAGCAGCTGGAGGGCACCAGGCTGAGGGAGCCGCACCCACCGCACCCTCAGGACCTCAGGAGGCTGCCAGGCATGGGGCATCCACACACACAGGTGCACTCACTCACCACACCCCTCCACTCCTGGGTACACAAACCTCAAACACGCACGGCAGGGACAGGAGCACACACAGGCACACTCGTGTGTACGCACACACATGCACCGCTCACAGGTGCCTGCACACCCGTATCCCCACACAGACCCGCAGGCACGCGCGATGGGAACGCTCATAAACATACATGCGTCGCAGCTCCTGTTCGCGCCCCCCACACGCATTCCCGCCCAGCATTCTCACACCTCCACACTCAGGCCACGTGCACTCACACCCAAGGCTGCGGCGCAGAGCAGGGCGCAGGGCCCGCGGTGCGCGCGGCTGTGGGCACGGGGCCGAGGTCCCCGCGGGGCCTGTGACGCGCCCTGGGTGCCGCGGGCGCGCCAGCCCCGCCGGTGATTACTATGCTCCAGCAGCTGTCTCCGGCGCGGTGACGGCGTCTCTAATTGATCTCATTATCTCCCCTCCGTAAGGTGAAGTGCAGCCGCTCGGCGGGGCAGGGCGCGGGCCGGGCAGGCTGGCAGGCGGCGGGCCGGCGGGGCCGCACCAGCGCCGGGCGCCGCGCCAACGAACGCAGGCGGCGGGGACGGCGCTTTCGCTGGAAGACACCCGGGGCTGGGCGCGTCTCCGTTGCGCATTCCTTTGTTACTCCCACCGCCTTGGTAATTATTGTTAATGCCATTACGTCCGGTTTCCCTCACCTTCCTCCCGCCCCGAGCCGCGCCCGCGTGGCCCGATCCGGGGCGCTTCGCTCCTTCTGGAACCGACAACAATGATCCCCAATTAACCCTCTGCCGGGGGCCGCCGCGCGTGAATGGGGCGCTGTTCCGGCTCGCGGGCGGCCGGCAGCCTGGGCCCGGGGCCAGCCCGCGAGTCCCCGGCACGACCTGCGGGGCTGGCGGCCCACCCGGCACCGGCTGGGGGTGGCCTGCGGCTCCCCTTCCTCCCGCCCAGACGAAACTCTCCCTCGCTGCACGAGAGGGAGAGAAACAGCTCGAGGAGTTGCAGGAAGGGGGGAAATAAAAGGAAGCACTCCTTTTATTTAGTTTGTTGTGCTTTCCTTGGGTTCATTTCCTTGCCAAAAAAATTACCCCCTTTGTCTTTGCGCTAAGGAGGCAATGCGGGCCCCTTCTGCTGGGCACCAAAGCGGTGCCAACCCTGCTTTCTTAAGGGCGGCTTCTGTTCCCTTTCTAGCCTCACCAGATATATTTTTAACATAAAAAACACTATATTTAATTGGTTATGGATCTCAGTTCTCTTAGCACTACTGGATATCACAGAAAACACATTAGTAGAGAACAATTAGTGCAATCGCAGTAAACAACTAAGGCACTATTAAGCTGTGGGTGATTAAATAGTATTACTTTATATTTTTTATGGTGCTAGGCTAAAAGATGGAGATTTCAAATATATATATTTTCATTAATATTAATATAAAATACAAATAACAGGTGTCTTCCACTTCTTCTTAAGGTACAATTTATAACCAGCACTTCAATCTATAGAGAGCTACTTTTCTTTTTTTTTTTTTTTTAATGAAAAAAAAATCTTTCTTTATACACTCCAGGGCAATAATTCTTATGTTCATGCACCCGGATATTTAAGCAGAAATATTATTTAATTGGAGTTATGGAGTCTGGCGAAATAATGCCCGTACCTATATCACCATAAAAAAAAAGAAAATAATGCTTCCATCCAACTGAAATATACTCTATCATTTTTATCTTTTCAAAGAGCAGATTAGGCATTATGCAGTAAATGAGTGCAGACGGGCAGGGGGGCCCAGGGCTAGGGCCGGGCTGCCTGCACCTTGCTGGGTCCCACCCTGGCCCCAGCGCCCAGCACAGCCCAGGCCAGGCCACTCTCCCTCTGTATAGATCATCCCCAGTTCTGGCACATCTTTTCCTCGGCATCTGATTAAGTTAACAATGTGCTGCTATTTGCATGCAGATTTGCAGGGGCTTTCTCTCCAGCTGCTCCCTGAGACTTGGTCTTTCTCTGCGTTGTGATAGCACAGCAGTCCCTAAATGCAATCTTTGTCAGGCCCAGGTGTGCTCTCATTGAGGACGCCTTCTTTCCAAGCAATTTTTCTTTCTGTAGCATTTATAAGGCTCTATTATAGTATAGCCACATCTGGAGGAAAATTCTCCTATTAATTATATACTTTTACCACTAGGAAGACAAATTCTAAAAGATACCAACATTTTGGTGGTGGTTGTTCTTATTCCTTTGACAGGCTGCTGCTTCATTTTATTTTGTTTTGTTTTTCCAGGCATTTCAATATTTAAAGAGCCATTAAGCGAGGGGGAGTGGAGGAGAGGTGTAGAATTTCTAGGAAAAGAGAACAACAAACCTAAACCCTCAGTGTCAGCCCTCTCTTACCTCATGGGGACAAGTCAGAAGAAAGACACCAACTGAGGTCTTTCAGAACACCTTGGGAATGTGCAGGGGATTTGGGGTGAGAACCTGGTGAGAGGATGGACATGGGATTCAGGATGAGAACCTGGTGAGGGATGGGCAGGTGATTCAGGATGAGAACCTGGTGAGAGGATGGGCATGGGATTCAGGATGAGAACGTGGTGAGGGGATAGGTGTGGGATTCAGGATGAGAACCTGGTGAGAGGATGGGCATGGGATTCAGGATGAGAACGTGGTGAGGGATGGGCAGGTGATTCAGGATGAGAACCTGGTGAGGGGATGGGTGTGGGATTCAGGATGAGAACCTGGTGAGGGGATGGGCATGGGATTCAGGATGAGAATGTGGTGAGGGGATCGGTGTGGGATTCAGGATGAGAATGTGGTGAGGGGATAGGTGTGGGATTCAGGATGAGAACCTGGTGAGAGAATTGGCACGGGATTCAGGATGAGAACCTGGTGAGAGGATGGGCATGGGATTCAGGATGAGAACGTGGTGAGGGGATAGGTGTGGGATTCAGGATGAGAACCTGGTGAGAG
>CAUYON010109075.1:0-60110 GCA_963573935.1 Arctocebus calabarensis
TCACACTGCTCACAGCAACCTCCAGCTCTTGGGCTTAAGCGATTCTCTTGCCTCAGCCTCCCTAGTAGCTGGGACTACAGGCCCCCGCCACAGCACCCGGCTATTTTTTTGTTTTGCAGTTCGGCCGAGGCCGGGCTTGAACCCGCCACCTTCGGTATATGGGGCCGGCGCCCTGCTCGTTGAGCCACAGGACCCGCCCTAGATTGGGATAATTTAAATGTTTTCATGCATGATTATGCACCCGTTGAAGCTTCAGTTAAACGTAGATTCCTACCATCTTCTTTTTGTCAATAGTTTAATTCATTTTGATAGAATGGCAGAAAATGAGGAATGCTTATTGTATGCTACCAACTTCTTATTTAAAACTTAGAAATCCAGAAAATGTTTCTAAATTCTGTAGACAGCACATAGCTCTGAAGTTGGAAAACAGTTTAATTCAAATTAAGTGAATTACAGCTTTAATTACCATCATAGTTAATTATTCATTCAGAATACTGAATTCAGTATTCATTCAGTATTTTTTAACAAATACTTACATGGCAGAAATGGTGCTAGGAATTATGAGAAAATTCTAAGACATATCAGATTAAAATATTTGTTTGTTTATTTGTTTACTTATTTATTTTTGAGCCAAAGTCTCACTTCATCACCATCAAAAGAATATAGCAGCATCATAGCTCACAGCAACCTCAAACCCTTGGGCTTGAGCATTCCTCTTGCCTTAGCCCCCAAAGTAGCTAGGACTACAGGCTTCTGCCACTATTCCTAGCTAGGTTTTCTGTTTTTAGTAGCGATGGAGTCTAGCTCTTCTTAAGGCTGGTCTTGAACCCCTGAGCTCAAGCAATCCACCCGTCTCGGCCTCCCAGAATGCTGGGATTATAGGCATGAGCTACCAAGCCCAGCCGTGAATAAAAATATTTATTCACTATATCATAAACATTCATATTAAATTTTGGTTTATAAATAAAGTCTTCATTATATAAAACTCATTCCTTGTCCTTGACGTTCTTACAAGTTAATGGTGGAAGTCAGCTGCATACAAGACAAAATACCTAGAAAACTTTCCTAACCAAATTATGTTTCTAGAGCATTAGGAGGAGAACAGACAACTTTTTCATGTCTTTATAACAAACTAGAATTCTTTTGAGCAGTTCTGTTCATGTCTATTAGTGACAGCATTTTCCTTAGTGATCTCTGTAATATTCTTTGTTGTTTTGGGAATCTGGGGGCAGCCTTGTAAGCAGGAGTCACCCATTTAGTGTTATACCTCGGGGGCCTATTTGAACTTTTCCATGTGAGAAGTTGGTAGTCTTGACAGTTTCTGCAGCTTTCAGTAGCTGAATGTGGCAAAGTTCTAACACCTGCAAATTCCTGGAATATTACGAACTAAAAAATCCAGACGGGCAAATTGATGTCCATTACATGTAATTATAGCGTGAATTCCTGGTTACTTTTTGGAATTCAGAGAGAGCAGCTATTACTGCTATGTATTTTAAACATTTTTTTTCTGACTAGAAAAGAAAAATTTGTTCTCCACAAACAATTCATGGTTTCTGAAATAAGCATGCCTTTCTTAAATATTTTGGCATTTAGTGGGGCTATGAGGCTTCAAGAAAAGACTTGCTTACTCCTTCCCAGCAGATTTTCTCTTAAACGATGTTTTTATATTTGTTTTGTTCTCACCTCTAGCTGAGAGAGGTTTAGAGAAAAAAAAAATTAGCTTTTAGAAAGAACCTTGCACTTAGCTAAAGAACTCTGTAATAGCTCCCTTCAAGAGAACTATGAAAATATTATTTCTGAGTATGAATTAACTATGACTCATTGTCTACAAAAGGTAATATTTTCAGTGAATTGTGTTCATTGAAATGATACTTAATTGTTGTATAAGTTATTTCAAGGCAGGTGGGATGACTTCCCCCAGGTCTGTTACCCTGTTCTTGTTTTCAGTAAACTCAGTGTGTAAGAACCCAATTTAGAAGCTTCTAAATCCTCTAATATTTATTTACAATATGTCTTTTCCTTAATAAGGCTTTGTTTTTGTTGTTGTTGTTGTTGTTGTTGTAAAAGTCTCCTCTGCTGCCCAAGCTAAAGTACCATGGCATCAGCCATGATCTTAGCAACCACAAACCCTATGTTCAAGTGATCCTCCTGCCTCAGCCTCCCCAATAGTTGGGACTATAGGTGCCCGCTACAACACCAGGCCAATTTTCCTATTTTTCTTAAGAACTTTTAAAACTGGTAATTCTTTTGGGTAACTGACATACAAAAATTATTTAGAAAAGTGTTTCGATCTTATTTAATAATCTTTTGTGAGCAAAAGAGTATTTTATTCATGTACTCATTTATTTTGTGATTTTTGTTGATTCACCTCTTCAAGGAAACTTTGGATTCTTCTTGTGAGATTATATGGTAAGTATATTTATTGTCTAATCTTTCTCTAGTTATTCGTTATTAGTCATCCTCATAATTTAAAGTTACTAAACACTTTACATTCTTGAAATAAACTGTAAGCTTTTTCATTTAAACAGCACTCTTACTTTTATTGTGAAAAAAGACAAAGTGTTATATTTAAGTTCTCACCTTTGGATTTTCAAAAAAAAAAAAAAAAAAGGAAAGTAAGATGTTTTAGCCCACTGGTAAAATTTTTCTTTCTATTCTGGACTATTATCATCTGAATAACTGTGGGCTACCTTTAATGAGGTGTGAGTGCCTGGTTGCATTAGCTGTCTAACAGATGTCTGAGTGATTAAAACTCCCCTGAGCACTATAGATTTGTATTTTCTTAAATCTCATTCTCTTTCTGACTTACGTGTGTGATCTATATTCTCACCTAATGCTTTATTTTACCTTTTCAACTATTAACTGGATGATCAAAGTAGTTTATAAATATCTTATTATCAAAGGTCATCTTCCTGGAGTTTGTTCAAAATTATTCCTTTTATCTTTATCTCCTTGAAAAAATTCCAGTGTCAATAAAACAAATGAAAAATATTTAAAAATTCCAAATGCCACATTGGAATCAGGTGGTTGTTGGCCCACCTGGTATTTTGGTCGCAGTCCCAGAATTGTTGCAGAAACAAAGTCGTACTGTTGAAGAATACAGACAAAATAATCCTCAGTGTCGCCATGGTATAGTCAGGACATGACTTGAAGGTGTCATTGAAAGATCCCCGCCTCACACGTAGAGATGGCTTTTTGGAACCTATTTATCTGCTCCAGAAGAAGGAAAGAGTGGTTGACAGACTTAAACCTGTGGCTCCAGGCAGTCTAGGAGCTCTAATTTGGGTTCTTAGAAAACTAAGCCAAGTCCCGTAGCTTTCAGAAACTCAGTATTTATACACAGATAAGGATTACACCAATCAAGTTGACATTCTAGTAATAAGAATTTCACCAAGTCTTTCTTACACCTTCAAATGTGTTATTGTTTAATCTCATCATGTGCGTCAAGATGAATCACAGCCAGGCCTTATTTTTGTCTTTCCAACACCAATTATGAGTAATTGTATTAAGTTTATCTTTCTGGCATTTGTAGACTGTCCTCAATGAACATTGGAAATGGTTCTGAGGTGGTACCATAATGCTGCCTTAACTATGAGAATATAGAGTAAAGCAAGGCACAGTTTCTCTTAGTTGCAATGAAATCTGTGAAGTACGTTGATATTGATGTTTATTAAAAAAAGAGTTGTAGAAGATACATGTTGTGCCATTTTCCTATTACCTCTGAGGCAAAGAAAAATTTCAAAACAGTATAGTTTTTCCAAGTCCTCCTTTTCATATCCAATTTGCCACACATCTATTGGTATGCATATTTGGCCTTTTTTAAAAGCCAAACAGTAAAATTTTCTGGGTACCTAAAGTGGAAAGACAGGAAAAGATAGCTAAAGTTTCATGTTATAATCAAGTTTTTTCAAACTACTATTGTAAAATATACACATTCCTCCGTCTATTGTTCCTCATTTTATCAGGTTTGCTCAAGGGAGTTAATTTATTGATCATTTAGTCTCTATATAAAATTATGATAGGGATAATGAGATAAGTATATTGTAGGAAAAAAATCGACTTGAATCTTAATTTCTCAAATAATTACTCAGAAACATATATAATGGCCTTTTTAGTCTAAAAAATATGTAACTAATTTAACCATTGTTTGTAAACTGTAGCATTCAGGGTTAAGTTTCATATGCATATCGAATAAAGGCAGAATAAAAATAGCAGGTAATCCTGAATATTTAGTTGGTATTTGTCACAATATGTACTTGTAGAGACTTGAAGTAAAACAATGTTAGCCATTTGCCTGCACCCCCAATTATTACACATGGAAAATTAAGCTTATTTCTTAGGCCCTACAGAACAAATATTTAAAGACATTTAAATTAATATTGAACAGCATTTAGCCATAAAGCATTTGTTGAAATAATTTCTTCAACTCTGATGAGGCTGCAGCAAAGTGAAATTGGTAGACCCACCCCAAGATGGAGAAGAAAAGAGACGAGGCCTTTGACCTGGCTACCCACTCTTTAAGGATTGTGTATTCCGTCATTTTGATTCCTTACTGTTTCTTCACAGTGTTTATAAAATTAACAAGAAGTAAGCCATTATTTTAATAGTATACTTCTAAGTTTGGCCCTATTGTTATATTTCATTTGGGTAAAGATGAAATGATCATAAGTAAAATTACTTATAATTTTTATCTTTCAGCCATGAGCCATCTTCTCCCATACATATTACTCATACATTTCTAGACCAGTCAAAAAAAAAAACAAAAAAACCCTAAAAGTTCAAATATACCCCACTCCTAAATAGCTGGAACAAAAGAAATTCCAAAAGGAATTTGGAATATTCCAAATATTCCAATATTCCTAATATTCCTAATATTAGGTGACTGAAGATAAATTTGAGATAATAAAAAATTATTTCTCAAAGTATTGTATTGCATAATGAATGAGTTAATAAACAGAAACCTTCAGAGGTCTCTTATATCCAAAATATCTAAATTATGACTATCTCCTTTTGAGATATCTCCTTTCAGAGGTTTGATATGTGTTTCCATAGATAAACTACAAGAATGCACAATAATAAAGTAATGCAAATGTGGCTCACAGTTCTGATAAAAAGATAAAAGAAAAGATGCATTTCACTATGTAAACATACTAAGATATTTCTCATGTAAGAATATAGACCATAAAATATATTGAATTATGAAATATATAAATTATTATTTATCCAGTGTTTAAAAATTCACCATGAATCTGCTAATCCCACCTCATATTTTCCAACTATCATTTTTCCAGCTTGGATATTGTTTATTTGCTAAGTTGTCAGTAATTTTATCACCTTACATTATATATTCTTCTGCTTGCATTTTTGCTCATATATGTTTCCACATAACTAGAAAAAACTTTATTGCATTTAAAACACTAAATTAACACCCAATCATGTCTTATGCTACCATTTTATTGAAACTAAGTTAACTAAAAAGCTAATATATGTGTATGCATCTGAGTGCATACCTCTCTATTAATCCTACCATTGATCCACTCACCTGTAGATCACAAAACACATGATATGATTATGAGAATCATGAATAACATTTAGTATTCGCTTATGCAGAAAAGTGGTTTCATATTTTACTCAAGTGATGAATTACCTCAGCAGCCTAATTGCAAGGTAACATGTAAATAACATTTGTGGAGTTGTGCAGTGCACAACCTGAGCAACCATACAAAAAAACAAAAACAATAAAAAAAATCTGTATTATATAGATTCAGTGCATATGTATTAATTCCAACTATTTCTTTAAAAATGCTAGGATTCACTTTGCTAACCCTTTTGGGATTTTTAAGGCATCCTGGTAAAAACTAATACTAATTGGACATTTACAATGTGTTTGGCATTATTCTGAGCATCTGCAATTGATTCTCGCATCCCTCACAACAATACTATAAAGTAAAGATTATTATCCTTATTTTCCAAAAAAGGAAATTGAGGTACAGAGAGGGTAAGCAGGCAAGGTCAAACATCTGGTGAGTGGTAAGTATCCTGAGCCTCTTTAGATTGCCTTTGCAAATGGGGACCACAGGGTTCTCATCCTTAACTCTTTTTCCTCAAATTTTCTTATTTATTTGGATATTCTTAATCAATCCATGGTTCTATTATTACCTGTATGTCAGTGGGATGGTCAATGAATGAATGAATGATGAAATCTGTCTTTAATGATAACATTTTCTCTATGCTACAGTTATCTGGGTTTTACTTGCAAGTCTCAACAATTGCTTTAAATTGAGACATGGTGGCTCACACCTGTAACCCCAGCACTTTGGGAGGCTGAGGCAGGTGGACTGCTTGAGCTCAGAAGTTTGAGACCAGCCTGAGCAAAAGCGAGACCCTGTCTTTACATTAGAAAAATAAATAACCAGGTGTTGTGCTGGGCACCTTTAGTCCCAGCTACTTGGGAGGCTGAGGCAAAAGAATCACTTAGCCCAAGAGTTTGAGGTTGCTACGAGCTGTAACACCAACAGCACTCTACCTAGGGCAATATAGTGAAACTCTGTCAGAGAGGAAAGGAGGGTGGGAGGAAGGAGGAGAGAGAGAGAGAAAAAGAGAGAGAGGAAGGAAGGAAAGGAGACAGGGAGGGAGGGAGGCAGAAGGGGGGAGGAAGAGGGAAGGACTAGTTGGGTCATGGCAGGTGCTTGTAGTCCTTGTAGTCCCAGCTACTTAGCAGGCTGAGGTTTAAATAATCACTTGAGACCACAAATATGAAGTTGCTGTGAACTATGATGCCGAGGCACTCTACCCAGGATGACAGAGTGAAGCTCTCTCAGAAACACAAAAACAACAATAAATAAAACCTGAACTGTTTGGATTCTGAATTTATTATCCACCCCATGAGCACCAACACCTATGGTCTCCATGTAATTTTTTTTTTGTATTTGCAAATTTTTGTACGTTCACTGAATTTATTTGAAAATATTTTTTATTTTCTTTTTTATTGTTGGAGATTCATTGAGGGTACAAAGAACCAGGGTATACTGATTGCATTTGTTAGGTAAAGTCCCCTTACAATTGTGTCCCATTACATATAGTTTTTGTCTCAAAAAAAAAAAATCTTAAAAAGAATCAGGCTCTGTGAACAATCTGAGTGTTATGTTTTCCCTTTGTGAATGGCCTTGCTTTTTGTATCTGTGAATGGTGGCACAGTAGTGTTGCAGCAGAAGATGGAAGAAGACTTAACAGTTTGTTTTCTATCAGTCAGAGGCTGGTTCCAGCATCCAGCTTCTTGCACCCACAAGAGCAGCGGCTGCCCGCAGTCCTCAGGGGTCAGAGCCCCAAGTCCATGGATTTCCTCCTCTGAGCTCTCAGGCTCTGATAACAGAAACTTATTTCCTTCATTTCCCTCAGCCCCAGGGTTGTTGCTGCTTACTTCGATTATATTCTTTTTATTCTTTTTACTTTTTTATTGAGGTAAAGCATACATATATCATTTGTCATCTTTCCCGTGTGTAAGTTTGCAGGGCAGAGGGAATAAATTCAGTTGTGTTCTTTGTTCCTCTCCATTTCTCCTCCCCTTCCCCAAACTCTGGTAGCCACCAACGTGGTCTCTATTTTCACAAGGTCCACTTTTTTTTTTAGTTCATAAATATGAGAGAGAATATATAATATTTGCTTTTCTATAGTTGGCTTCTTTCACTTAACACAATTGTCTCCAGTTCAATCTAATGAATGGATTAGATGACAGGATTTTATTCATTTTGTGGCTGAATAATATTTCATTAGGTATAGATGTCGTATTTTCTTTAACCATTCATCCACGAATGGATGCTTAGGTTGATGCCCTGTTTTAGCTATTGTGAATAGTGCCCTGAAATATATTTATACTATATATATAAATATATATTTGTACATACATATAAATATATACATACATATTTGTATACATAAACATACATAAAATATAAACATATAAATATGTTTATACATAAATGTATTTGTAATTTGTATTATTTGTAAATATACAAATAAACATATATAAAACATATAAAATATTTTTGCAAATATTTTATAAATATTTTTAAATTTACAAATTTATTTGTAAAGTATATGTTTATTTGTATATACAACATACATAAAACATATAAATAAACATATATAACAAATAAACATATGTAAAACATATAAAATATTTTGTTTATATGTACATATATATTTTATATATGTTTATATATACAAATATATTTCTGTATATGTATATATTATATATCCCCTTAACTAGTCTTAATATTTTTCTTTGCTTATAAAGAGATCCATTTTTCCTTTTTTCTCTACTCTCTGCCTCTTTTTCCTTTGATTTCTTTTCTTTTATCTCCACAAAATAGAAAAGAACAAAATTCTGAAATAAAGAAGTGTAAAGATTATAATTCCTATAAAGCTTTATATATATATTCATATCGGATATAAAATATATTTTATATACTATAAAATTTATGGTAATAACTCATGTAAAGCAAATCAATGAAAACTTATATGCAATTATATAAGTTACTCTTGTGTTAAATATATAACAGTTTTTTTTTAACCAATACTCCAGGTGGGGGTCTGGGTGAAAAGAAACCAATACAAATGTAAACATTGACTTAAATTTAGTGTGGGGTGTAATTATGTTACCTGATTATCGAAGGTTTATCTGGCTAAATGCAGCCTTGTGATTAATACAATGACCATAAGTTCTAAGATTAGACAATGATGAAATAAATCTCTTATCTCTCTTTTCAGAATATCTTGATAATATATCTGTATGTTTTGGTAGATAATTCTGCTGGTGGAATGCCTAATCTGCCCTTTTTGCTGCTTTGGGCAGCACGGTACAACCAAGCAACGTGAAAAGTTCAATAAAGGAAAACTCTCCATCTGTTCCACGCTCTTTAACTTTTTGCCTCATGGTGTTGGCATTCTTCCCAGCTCTCTGTAGTGATTCATATAATAATTCTATTGAGCTGTGGATAAAAGACATTGGTGAGCTTTTCAAACAAACCAAGGAAAGTGAGATGGTTTCCCACGATCAAGAGAGCAAAATTAGTTTTCTGTTCAACTTTTCTGATACTATTTCCACTCCTTAATTACTATAAATAAAGGTAGTAACTTTAAAGTTTTGTTTTTTACCATTAGGTTTTCGAAAATGTTCAATATGTGTGTTTTATGCTGTCAGAACATGTGGGAAATTTTACTAATTCTTAGTAGAGTTTAATACAGGTGTTTCAGATAATTTCCTGGAGATGCAAGCTACATTAAAATTGTTTTACATGATAAATACCACACAGTGAGACAAATGTTGAAAAACAGCTGTAGGTATTAAAAAATAATACTCTCAGTGAGCAGTCTTTTGTTCGAAGTAGACTAAATAAAGAGATTATGGGTCCAATTGTGGAAATAAAAAGGACTATGGCTATAAAAATGCCTAACGGGCAGACAGCCAAGTCTTGTATATCTACATTTTTCTTCAGCACCTGGATTAGTACTTTGTACACAAAAGCATTTTGTCTTAATGACTGACTAAGCCAGTGATTGCTTTTTTTAACTTACAGGTTTCTACAGATGAAAGGACTAAATCATTCCTTTATTCAATCAACAGGTGTTTCATTGATTAAATACTCTGTCATGAACTGAAGATTCTACATTGAACTATATAATTATTATAAATGATTCCATGAATTTACAATCTAATGGCAAAAATAGATTAAAAAATTCAAATGATTTAAGAGAACCTAAAGAAATACTAATGCATTTACCAATATGGCTGAATGAATATATGTATAGTCATGTGTATATTCATTCAGCCATATTGGTAAACATATACACACACACATACACACATGCATACATATACACACATACATAACATGTACATGAACATATATAGTGTTATATTAGCAACAAAAGCTAAAATATGTAAGTGAAAAGGCAACAGAAATTATTTACAAAATATATCATATATAGGGAATATGCATTCAGAATATAGGAAATATTTACTGGAATCATAACCAATTTTAGTAAGGAATAAACAACATGAAATAAATAACAAAAATATGGACAGCCATTTCTTAACAGAAGTATGCCAAACGTTCAATAGAACTGTCCCCCTATATTAATAATTTAAAAAAAAATGAAAGGAAAACTTCAAAATATGGTATCCCCAGCTACTTAAAGGCTAAAATTAACAGGCTCATTTTAGCCCAGGTATTCAAGTCTAGCCTGAGTAACATAGAAAGTCCTCATACTTAAAATAATCATAATAATAACTTTAAATTAAATAAGTATATGATTTTTTTAAAAAGAATGCTTAATGAATATAAGACCCTTTCTTATATTCCCTAGATTGGCAAAAATAAAGATGTTTGATTAACCCCGTGTTTGCAATCATGCAGACATATAAAGACCAGAATTTATATAAACTACTGGTTGGACTATAAATTAAAACAAACCATATGAAAAAAAAATGGTATTATACTATAAAGTAGTAGAAGGTATATAGTAGCTAACACACCCTTTCAATTCTAGGTTTATAGGTAACAGAAACTCTCACAAATTCAATACACTGTTAGAAAGACTAGTCTCTGGCAAACTCTCAAGAGGGTCATCTAATCTGCAAGCACAAAATATTACCATGCAGAGCCTGAAATAACTTACAGCATTGTTTATAACAGCAAGAATGTTGTACATAACACAAATAATCCACTGACAAGATCAAGAATAAATAAATGATAGTATATTCACACAATGTAATATTATACATAAGTGGAAACCTGAATAGCATTATATAGACTAAAAAAGTCTTATAAATGTTAAATGAAGAAAATAACTCATATATATACATGCCCAAATTGTGATACAATTTTCATAAAGCCTTCAAATAAACAAAATGTATAGTGTTTAGGTATGCATGTATATTGTTTAGGTCTGATGAGTAATCTGCTACGAAGGTCCCATATATGCTTCGGTGAAACATGCATGTGCATTTCTGTTGAATCTATTCCTCGGAGTGGAATTGTTAGAAGATAGGGAAGAAGTAAGTTTAACCTCATTAAAAACTTGTCATTTTCACAAAGTGGCATACCATTATGTCTCCCACGAACAGTGTCTAAAAGTTCCATTTGGCTCCATATCCTTTCAACATTTGGTATTTTCCGTATTTATCATTTTAGCCATTTTACCTGCCCCATTGTGATGTTTCTAAGTTATTTCTGCTTGTCTTGGACACCTCTGGTGATAGAGCACTCCCTGCTTCAAGGGGCAACCTGTTTCCCTTTGGATAATCCTCACTTGTTAGGAAGCTCTTCTTCATATAGCAGCTTTTCAGATATTTAAAAATCAGTGCTCAAGACACCAAAATATTTCTGGCTTCTTTAAAAGTTGTTCAAAAGCCTTGAATTTGCATATTCTAAAACCATAAGAAAAAGGAAAAAATAATTAAAAAATTGAAGTAGTCACCTGCCAAATGTTAGTGTAATAGAAAAAAATATTTCTAGTTATCTGAAAATGTTATTAGAATCACCCTCTCTTTTCCAGCTACATATTTGTATGAACTTTGGTTTTCTTTAAATACTCAACCAAAACATCATACAGCAAATGCTTGATAATAGGAGATATGAAAAAACAGCTATCTTCTATTAAGGAAAATATTAAAGGGATTTGTGTTAATAGATTTACTATTGATATTCTACAATTAATTATTAAAAATCAATTAATTAACATATAGCTCAACATTTTTTTTTATTTCTAATAGTCAATATTGATATATATTCATATGGAAAAGCCTTTAGGGATCTTCAATAATTTTTAGCTGGGAAAAAGGTTTTTAAACCAAATGTTTAAGCATATGGATAAATAAATAGCTACAAATACAAATATATATGAACAAGAGGAGAGAACATTGGGAGATTTGAATGAAAATAAAGACATATAGCACATAATAAAATAAGAATAATCAATGCATATTTCAACAGGTTACAGAAAATTATTAAGTGAATAATGGAAAAGAGAGTTAGCAAAATTATAAAATAGTTTGGCAGACACAAAGATCTTCTGGAGTTTAAAAACACATAAAATTTCAAAAACAGAAAATGTAATGGATCTCAATCAAAACAAAAACTGATTAATACTTAAGGCGCATTGTAATGAAATACAGGTATTATATCAAAGATAAAGTGATTATTTAACATTAATTTTACTAAGAAAATAATTAACTAAAGGGACATATTTAAGATTGATCACAGAATTCACAAAAGCAAAAAATGAAGCCAAGATGTTTATCAAAAATAGCATGCCATCTGAAGTTAGATTGTTACCTAACTCCCATTCAAGTATTAGAGTAAAATTTAAGGTACTTACATTTTAGTATTTAGAAGAAAAAAATAGAGTATACCATCAATAAAGTCTCAATAATTTTACCTTATTAAGAAAAAAAATATATTCTCGATGGAATGTCTGAGAAACGAGATGCTGAGGAAAAGAAATCGAAAGCAAATATGTCAGTAAATTGAAAATATTGTACAAGATACTTTAAATCCATAAAAATATTATTCAATATGTGGGTTAAAAACACAGAATGAAACTAAAATGTTACTGAATTACAAACAATAACTGGGACAGTGAAGTCTGGAGAGAGAGATCAAACTTGAGCCATGTTGATGGTATTAAAGATATGGGGAATTTCTAACATGGCTTTAAAATATGCACATGTAAAAATTAATAGAACTACAAAGTTGATTTGAAAAATGCACCCGATAATAATGTTTCAGCCAATGAGAGATCATTATACAGTGGGGATCCCCTCAGTTTATAATGCAGCTGAACTGTTCCTGTTGCCCAGGGGCATTGTATCATCCTAACGTCACATTACTTACATGTTTGTAAATGAACGTGTAGTGTAAATGAACCTCCTGCTACACCAGTTGTTAGGAAAGTATAGAGCGTACAATCATGGACAGTGCACAATACTTGATAATGATAAAAGATGACTACATTGCTGGTTTATGCATTTATTCTACTTTACTTTTTATTCTAAAGTGTCCGTCCTTTCTTATGGGTGACTAGTACTCCATGGTATCCATATGCCATAGTTTGTTAACCATTCATGGGTTGATGGGCATTTGTTGTTTCCACATCTTGGCAATTGTGAATTGAGCTGCAATAAACATTCTTGTGTAAACGTCGTTGTGATAAAATAATTTTTGTTCTTCTGGGTAGATACCTAGTAATGGGATTGCAGATCAGATGAAAGGTTACTATTACATCTTTAAGGATGCTCTCTATACTTCTTTCTAGAGAGGTACTATTAATTTACAGTCCAACCAGCAGTGCAATAGTGTTCCCTTTTCTACTCATCTTCATCAGCAAATACAGCTTTGGGGCTAATATCACTGGGGTTAGGTGACATCTCAGGGTGGTTTTGATTTGCAATTCTCTGATGATTAGAGACAATGAGCATTTTTTCATGTTTTGTGATCGTCTGTCTGTCATCTTTAGAGAAGGTTCTGTTCAAATCTCTTGCCCATTTATAAATGGGATGTTTGCTCTTTTCTTGTTGATTAATTTGGGCTCCCAACAGATTTTAGATATCAGCCATTTGTCTGATTCATAGCATGCAGTTATCTTTTCACATTCTGAAAGCTGTGTGTTTGTTTACATTGTGGTACCCTTAGCTGTGCGGAAACTTTTTAGCTTAATCTTGTCCCATTTATTTATTTTGGGTGTTGCTCAATTGCCAAGTGGGCTATTCTCATAAAATCTTTTCCCAGCCCAATATTGTCAAGCATTTTCCCCACACTCTCTTCTAGGATCTTTATTATTTCATGTCCTAATTTAAAATCTTTTGCCACTGAGAGTCAATTTTTGTAAGTAGTGAGAGGTGAAGATCCACTTTCAGTCTTCTACATGTGGCTAACCAGTTCTCCCAGCACCATTTTTTAAACAGGGATTCTTTTCCCCAGTGCATACTTTTGTTTGGTTTAGTGAAGATCTGATGGTGATAAGTGGCTGGTTCATTTCTAGGTTCTCTGTTCTATTCTATAGATCTATGTCTTCATTTTTTGTGCCAGTACCATACTGTTTTGATCACTATAGACTTGCAGCATAGCCTGAAGTCTGGTAACATGAAGCCTCCAGATTTGGTTTTATTTCTAAAAATTATATTAGCTATTCAGTTTTCTTTAATGGCTATATATGCAACAAAATACCATTTTATCAAGTTCTTTAAAGTATGAAGTTGGTACTTTGATGGAGATTGCATTAAATCTGTAGATTGCTTTGGAAGTATAAACAAATTCAAAATGTTGACTCCTCCCAGCCACAAGCATGGTAAGTTCTTCCACTTGTTAATGTCTTCTGCTATTTCTTTTCTCAGGTTTTCATAGTTCTCTTTATGGAGATACTTCGCATTCATTGTTAGATGTATTTCATTTTATTTGGAGCTACTATGAAAGGTATTATGTCTTTGATTTTATACATGAAGTATTATAATTTTAATATATTTTCCCCTTTTTAAAAAGAAGGTGAATATAGGTCATATAGGTCATGAACATCTCTTGCAATTGCAGAAGTCAAATGTGACTTGAATATAACAAATTACATTCAGAGTTTTCCTTTATTAAAATGTGTATCCTTTTTTGTTGGCACTTACTGTGAGGGTGTGTTTGTGTGTGTGTAGAGTGTTTTCTTGGTAGTATCAGGAAAGTAATTTATATTATAATTTCCAATTGTTAATAATAATAAATACAAATGAAATTGATTACTTTTATATTTAACTTTCATTCTATACCTGTGGAAAACTCACTTATTCACGTTAATAACCTTTATATATATATTTTTCTGATTTTTCTGTATTGACAGTAATATTGCCTGCCATATAGACAATTTTACTTTTCAAAAAAATTTGTATGTATTATATTTATTTTTCTTTCACTACTGAGCTGATTCCAACTTTCAGTACAGTGTTGAATAAGATTTTGATAGGAGATATCCTTTTTTTAATTTTAAAAAATTTTTTTTGGATTTTAGGCAGAAATTTTTCAGTACTTTTGTTTTAAATTATATGTAATGTTGTCTTTGAAATATTAGTAGATGCTTTTGCACAGGTTAAGCTCTATTAATTCATAGATAGCTTTAAATTTTTATCATAGATACTAACTGAATTTTTATGATTTGTTTTTACATTATTATTAGCACTTATTACACATTATAATAACTCACAAAACAAAGTGTGAAATACTCTGTTTTTCTAATTCTTGAATTTGAATAGCACATCTATTATTTTTCTATAAAGATAAATGATAAATTATCTTTAAAGATAAACTATTTTTAAGGTCATATGATTTTCTTTTTTAAACTTGTTTCACAATAAAATGAATTGTCTAATTTTCAAATGTTGATCCAATCTTGTATTCCCTGAAATGAATTCAAACTGATCATCATATTGAACATTTTTATAAATTTCTGTTTAATTTTATCAATTTCTATCTGCTTTGCTAATATTTTAAGATAATTATGTTCATATTCATAATGCATGTTGGTTCACAATTTTCTTTTCTTATAATTTCCTGGTCTAGATTTATTATGTAGAACTCATAAAACAAAGTGAAATATGCTTTCTCTTTTTCTATTTCTTGAGTTTGTATAGCACATGCCTTATTTTTCCTATAAAGTTAAATAACAAATATAATAAAGATACTTGTTAATTTCTTCATATTTGGAAATTTTTCCAATATATTTCTATCATTGGTTTCTACTTTAAGTCTGTAAAGTTCAGAGAACACACATGATTTTAATTATGTTATTCAAGTTTATTTTATAGCCCCAAATATGATCTATTTTAGTGAATGTTCTATATCCTTTTAGTGCACACAGTTGGATATGGTTACTGCTTGGTAATATTTCATAAAGTCAAGTCAATTGACAGTGTTGTTCCTGTCTTCAATATCAAAGGTCAGTAATTTTGCTTTAAAGGACCTGATAGGAAATATTTACGTCTCACAGGTTATGTTGTCTCAATCACAAGTACTCATTCCTGCTGTAGTTATGTGAAAGCAACCATAGATAATATGGAATGAAGAGATGTTACTGAGATTCCATAAAACTTTATCTATAAAATCTTGGCGTTGGCTTATTGATCATAGTCTTCTAGCCTCTGCTTCATATCTTTTGGTGTCTAGTCTGTAGTTCTATCAATTACTGTTTGGAGCATTTACATCTCCAGCTATGGTTGTACATTTGTATTTTCACTTTCAGTTTCAACAGTGTTTGCCTCATGACTTTTAAAGCTCTGTTGTTAGGGCATCCATATTTTAAGATTGTTATGTTTTTCTCCCTGAATTAATGTTGTCATTATAACCTATTCATTTCTTATTTTTTTCTTAAGTCTACTTTGGTCATAAGAAATATAACAGGTTAAACTTTCTTTTTGCCAATGTCTTCTCATTATATCATTTTCCTTTTGCCTTAAACTTCCCATATCTTTATATTTTAAATGAATTCCTTGTAGGCATCATGGTCTTTACTTTAAAAAAAAACAAAATCGAATCTGAAAATTTCTGCCACTTAATTTGGATGTTTAGATCATTTATATTTAATGTTATTATGATGAATTAAATCTCTCATCAGGAAAGTGGTCTTCTCTCTGTTTAAACTTTTTCTTCCACTGAGGTCTACTCATTATCCTCTGCATGAGGAGTCTGGCATATGGCAAATAAATAAATAAACTTTTGCACGATTTATTTTAGGCCCAATCTTAAGCAATTATAAAGCCTTCCGCTTCCCTATGGGTTTCTATGCACTAACATTCATGTCCTTTTGTATGTGGAAAAAAATACAAAACACTCTTCTTCCTCAATTTAACAACTAAATTTTACCTTAAATATCCTAAAAGGAAAATGAATTTCTCCTAACATTTATCATTTCCAGTACACTAAACATAATTTTTGTGCAAATAGCTTTGCCATTGGTAGATGATCCTTCCTTGCATCTGGAATGTTTTCCATTTTTTTTTTTTTTTTTTTGCATTTTTAAAATCTGAAGTCACCCTAGTTTTCATAGAAAGTAAAATACTTGCCTAGGAGACTTTCTTTTGCATACACATTTACATTAAAATTGTTCCTCTTCTCATATGTCTAACAGTAATTCTGCAACACCTCTCATTTAAACCTAATTATGTAGGGAACATATTTTACTACATGCCCATTTGTTTGCATATATTTTATATACACAATTTTCTATGTTTCTTGAAGCAAGGGGGCTGTGATTCATGCTACTTCTTACTCTGAACTTTAAACTGTGTGCTCTAAGAGAGCATTATGGAAAGATTTCAAGAGAAGAACTAAGTATATAATTTGTTTCCTCATCTTATAGTGTAGACCCTGGCACATAGAAACTCCATAAATATTTGCTGACTGAATAAATAAATCAATATTAAAATAAATTAATTTCTATAATAAGCATATATTCTACTATGCCTGCATGTGAGCCTTTGGGTGTTTATGCAGATACACAAATTTGATAACTTCATTTTATTGTTTGAAAATATTTTCTGAAATGGCAGGATATTTGTTCCCCTAAGTTTACTTAGTCTGCTTTAAATTACGATGAGAAAAGTCATTTTTTTATTTCATTTATAAGCCACATAGTGATGAGCATTCTTGAATTTATTTCTGTGTTTATTAAAACCACAGACCTACAGATGAGTTTGAAGCAGATCCAAAATTTATGGGTATTTAAAAGCACATGAATGCAGGCTGAAGATTGTGGGGAGTTCTATAACCATGGGCACATGACAGCTAAAAAAATTAGTACACCAATTTAGGTGGAAAGAAGTGAGCCATATCTTTGTTTGAACTGAGTTTACTGACTCTTGTTTATGAAATAACCCTTGAGCTGAAATTCTTAAGAAAATATTGGTGAATGTCAACCAGCTTCATTTACTTATTTTGTGTACATTTTTACAGCCCTTAGCATTCTACATTATAGTCAGAATAATAAGCGGGTTTTTGTGAGGTTCTACAAGAATAAAAGAGACTCAGCTGGCATTCCCAACATAGCCCAAAGAGGAAGTACCTCAAGTCTAATGAGAATATCCTTTCATTTCTAAGAAGTTCTGCAGAATAGTTTCACAAGCCTCAGAGAGTTGTTCAATGTAAGAAAAACAAATATTTGAGCGCTTGTGCAGATTGACTCTGTCAAAATGTGCCCACTATTAAAAGACACACTTCTCTGGCGACCAAGACAAATTATCTTTTTGACAAACGAATAACCACAGGGGGATCCTGCCAAGTCTACTGTGTGACTCCCTATTACTTGACTTCAGTCATTTTGAAGCCATTTTAAATTAGTCTCACTGCCTTGACATTTGAGCATTTTTCCCTCCATTTTTTCATCTTAGCTAGTATCCGATCACCTGCTTAGAAACCTTTTTAACTGCCCTTTCATTTCCATCCTCTTCTTTGTTATGTGCCCCACCTGTATAGAAAGATGTCTTACTGGCTTTTCTCTAAGCTGCTGTCACAACGTATTTTATTTCAAAGCAGTGAAATTATACTAAAAGTGCAGTGAAAATATGGTTTGATGTTTTATAAATGTCCAACTTTTATCACATGCCCTAATCCAGTGTGACCTGTAGCAAAGATTCCCTGTTGATAGTCAGCTCAGCTATCTCCCCATTTGAAACAGCAACATTTGGCCTGGCTGCTATAAAGAAAAACTGAACAGTAGCTCTTAATTCAAGCTAGCACTCGGAACAGAGCAGAAATCTGGCAATCTTTAGTCTCACATCAAATATTGTGACATTCCATTTACCATGCCGTCTCTTTTTTTGGTAGCAATTGCTGACTTTCTTCTCTTTCTTTAGTTTAAATTTCCAGAAAAATTGTTTCTTATTTTCTGAGCTAATAATAAACTAAGGCTAAGTCAAATTTGTTTATGCTTGACCATATCTCAGGCTTTTGACCTGCGTAAGTTGAGCTGTGGCATGTAACAATGCTGGCATAATATAAAATGGTGGCCACTCTGCAAAGGTTGTATCTGGGCAATGCTATTGATCTGATCCTGTGGGCAAGGACAGGGCAGTTGCTGACTGACATGTCAGTTACTTTCAATTTTTAATGCAATGAACATATGGCATCACTTTCATGCACACATTTGCAAAAACGTTTTGCCTAAAATCACTAAAATAGAGCACATAAAGTCATCCATATTTATTAATTACCTAACCTGTGTAGATTAGTTTCATTTAAAAGAGAATAAGTTAGGACACAGAACTGCACAAAATAAAAACAGAAATCCTTACTCTCAAGCCACTTAGCAGAGCTAGAAAGACAATTTATCTTTAAGTTAACAAATGTATATTTAAAGAGAATTGAGATATGTTGGAGATGAAGTGAGAGACACAAGCACATCAAAGGTAATAACGATCTTTATATATCAGAAAGAATTTTAGTTTGACTTCAATTACAATAGAAATCCATTTTCTGGAATTGGTAGCATTTCTGTAATCAAAGTGAAAGCATTGATCTCTAAAAAGATAAAAATAAAAATAAGAAAAGAAAAAAAAAAGACTTGGATTTTTTTTTTTAATTCAAAGGTGCCCTGTGATTAGATTTATATGTTAAATAGTCACTTTGGCTGCTCCTGGGAAAAGACTCAATGGGAATATGAACAGAAGCAGTGTGGGCCAGGTAAGAGGCAGCTGGCCGATTCAAACAGGTGAGGGTGTTTTGAAACTAAACTTGGAGCGTAAGATGACTAAAATAAGTTGGAGTATGGTTTTTAACAGAAGCACCAGGAAACCGACTACTGGTTTAGAACTGTATTTTAAATGACAACTTTGAGAATTGTGTCCTGCGCAACTGAGAGAAGACTGCTGTGACATTCTGAGATGAAGATCATTCATTAATAAATAGATTTTTCTGAAGAGTTTCTAAGGATTTAACCCACTTTCTATTTTAGATATGTTAAATTTGTATGGCTATCTAGCAGGCATCCAAGAAGAGATCCCAGGGAGAAAGTTGTGTTAAGACTGAAACATCCTAGAAAGAGCCAGAGAAGGGTTGAAGATTTGGAAGTCATATGTGTTTGATAGATTTTAAAGCTGCTGTTGCCAATATAGACAGCGCACAAAAGGATAAAATTTTAATTTAGAGAAGAGAGAGAGCAAAGGGTAATAAAGGAAACTCAGAAAGCATGTCTCACGAAATAGGAGAAAAAATACATAAATGTTATCTTATTAATACCTATACTATGGCTCTCAAACTTGATGTGCATCAAAATCTCCTGGAAAGCTTGTAAAGATAGATTATTGGTCCCCATACTTCGTGCTCTTGACTTAGCAAATTTGATGTGAAGCCCAAGATTGTGTTTATTTGTTAAATTTTCAGGTGGAATAAAGGGTCTCACTACATTTTTTAGTGTTTGACTGCAGATACTTTACCCTTCACTTTTCTCTGCCTGCATCTAGAAAAGGTGATAAGAAAGCCTTAGGTTGCCCTTCTTTGCTGTTGGTGGGAAGTTCATACCCTGAAAACCTTTGCCCCGTGTGGGAGCCTTTCCTGATTTTCATGTCTTAACTACAATAAAAAATCCAGGCTAGTCTCCTCATCCTGCTCTTTTAAATCTGCTTGAGAACCATTCTGCTCTCCCTAGAAAGCCCCATTTTGTGATCATTAAACCATTTTGGTTCTTCCTTTGTGTTTGTAAGTGTTTGTGATCTTAAGTCCAAATTTCTAAACCAAACTTTGAGAAATATTCAGCCTGCTGTTTCAGGGTGGCCACAGGTGATTCTTATGCTGCTTATCTGGAAAGACACTTTTTAAGGGGTGGTATATTTTAATAAGAATGACCATTCCATTTAAAATGATGTTCAGGAACACCATCCTGAGCAAGAGAGATGTCATCTCTACCAAAAATAGAAAAATTATCTGAGTACCTGTAGTCCCACCTACTCAGGAGGGAGACTGCCTCCCTCCGAAGCAGGAGTAATGCTTGAATACAGCAGTTTGAGGTTTCTGTGAGCTGTATGACACCACTACCGTCTAGCCCCCAGGGTGGGGGGTAGAGTGAGACTCTGTCCTAAAGTTAAATATGAGTAATAAAATATAAAATAAAATAATAAAAATGTTAAAACATCAAATAAGATGGGCAGAAATTTGACTATTCACCTTGGCAATAACATTTGTCATCTTTATAAGAGACACTTTAGTTGAGTGGAATATACCATGGAATTGACATAGAAAGCCTAAATAATTCTTTCAAGAATTGAAGGAGAAAAGTGGAGGGGGATGGGAGGGGAGGAGAAAAGTTTGATAGAGAGAGGATAAATGGTGGGACCACACCTGTGAAGCATATTGTAAGGGTACAAGTCAAATCTACCAAGTATAGAACGTAAATGTCTTAACACAATAATTAAGTAAATGAGGTGAACTCTATATTAATTAGTTTGATGTAACCATTCCAAATTGTATAAAAAAATCAACACATTGTGCCCCACAAAAGCATAAATGTATTCATGACTTATGTATATATAACTTAAAAAAGGGGGAAAAAGAAAAAAATAAATAAAATATATTAAAGTTTGTTTCTATTCCGATTTAATATAAACACAGAAAATAATAATTTAATGGGGAGAGGGGATACTCGTTAAACTCTTTGGGAAATGACAGATACGCTCCAGAAAAAAGAGCAGTCTTACATCATATTAGAGAGTTGTTATAGTAGAGGAGAAATCTAAGTTTGATCACTTAAGTTGAGATTATCAACTCAATACAGAAGGATGGAGAATAATGAACTAGTCATTGGAAGAGTGGGAAAATTATGTTCTAGCATACTTGCCAGACTCTTCTGGTAATGAGGAGTACCCATTTGAGATTTATGATTATAAATTTAAAGGGAGATTAGGTAGTACTAGAACCCAGTATTGATTATCAGCTTAACATGACAATGGTCAAATCAGAACTTCTGGGTTCAAATCTTGATTCTGCCACTTATTAGTTGTGTGTCCTTGGACAAATTACTTGACTAGTTAAAAGTCTCTCTGTCTCTTGTGAGATTGGCTAAGCATGAGAACATATTAACATTTAAAGGTTTGAATACTAGTGTATGAGTATGAAATAATTTATTGCCCTATTGTTAGTAGATAATTAGTGTTATTTCTTAGATAGGTACTAGGCCTATAATAGACTTGCCTAAGCCCAATCACATAAGTGGGTGGCCCAGTGACTATAAATCAAATAATCATTGGGTTTGTTCCTGAAAATTTGGGACTCAATCCAGAAAAAAGAAGAAGAAGAGGAAGAAGGAGAAGAAGGAGAAGGAGAAGACATTCTTGGGTTTTGAAACACTCTCATCCCTATTCTTATGATTGCTTTGGTTTTGTGCCATCAGAATAAGTTGATTGTATAATGAAAAAATAGCCAGACATCTGGGGCAGTTTAATCAATGTTTTGTTGAAAATCTTTTTCTAGTTAAGTCTCTCTGATGAGCATTAAGTGTAATGAAAATATTTTCAGACTTTGGATAATTATTAGGAAAATATTTGTAGCCTTTCCCAAAACTTCATTATTCACTTATCTGTGCATCTTAGTATATCCAAATTACTGACCCACTAGTCTAACCATTACCTACTGGCACAGCCAGCTTCATTAGTATGTGATCTGTGCAGTAATCACATAGAACCCCAGCTGAGAAGGGCCCCATCCTTTCTTTAACGCTTTGCTTCTATCATCTTAAAATTCTCTGGACTTGAATTTTTTTCTCTAGTGAAACCCAACAGAACATTAGAGCTTGCGTCTAAGCCTCAATGAGAAGCAGTGCACACACATGGCTTGGGTCCAGCAGCAGTCAACACATGCTGGCTCAAGGTTGAGGTCCTTGTGTGAAGTATGAATGTATGTGAGTTGGGGTGACACAAAAGCAAATATACAAGGCAATACAAGGCACCATAGGGCCCCAAAGGGGCTACAAAACCAGGACCTGAGCCCAGATAGAGGCAGCCATGGCTATGGACAGCAAAATGGCAGAGCAGAAGACAAAAGAGGAAGAAGATACTCTGCTTGAGGTGTCAGAACCTGTGGTGGAGGTTGGAAGAGCCTGTCCTTAAGGCATCTGCAGCGTCTGCAGAGATGCAACTCTTCAGTCTAAGTGTTGAGACAAAACCACTGGAAGTCAAGCAGTAAAGTGTATCAGTAA
This sequence comes from Arctocebus calabarensis, assembly GCA_963573935.1. Classification (NCBI taxonomy): domain Eukaryota; kingdom Metazoa; phylum Chordata; class Mammalia; order Primates; family Lorisidae; genus Arctocebus; species Arctocebus calabarensis. The sequence continues at coordinate 23,215 of CAUYON010109075.1, forward strand.
ATGGCTGCAAGGAATCCCAGCACGCTGGGAGGCCAAGGCCAGTGGATTTCTTAAGTTCAGATGTTCCAGACCAGCTTGAACAAGAGTGAGAACCCATCTCTAAAAATAGCTGGATGTTGTGGTGGGTGCCTGTAGTCCCAGCTACTTGGGAAACATTTGAGCCCAAGAGTTTGAGGTTGCTGTGAGCTGCAACATCATAGCTCTCTACCCAGTGCAACAGAATTAGACTCTGTTTCAAAAAAAAAAAAAAAAAAAAAGGTGTATTATTGCACAATCAACGCTTACATGAATATTACAATAAAGAATACTGGGGAGTTATTAGAACACTTCAAAGAATTTATAATTTACAGTTTTGATAACTGATGCCACATTGCAAAGCAAATATCCACAGACTTGGAAACAAAAATGACATTTATTATTGAATTATAGGATAAAGGAGCATTATTTTCATGGGTTGTTTTGGATGACCTAATGATTAACAAGGAAGACAATTTTAGATTACATTTCTCCCTGTAATTGATAATACAGTGATAGAACACACAAATGGGAATTTTGAAATATGTATAAATTATGAGGCTGCTTATTTTTCTTATATGACATCCATAGTTATAGGAACTGCCAAAGTAAATATTAAAATTTCATCACATAAATTTAGATTTAAATTAAAATCAGACTTACATTAAACCAATTTGTAAGAAGAGTTCAATCTTTTCTTAGAAAAAATTGTTCCATGAGAAATATCAGGTCTAGATTCAATAAAAAATATATATCAAAATAAATTATCAGATATTTTTCTAAGTGTCAAAGCTTATATAACAGTCTTACTAGTTTTAGAAACTGTTGCTTCAGAAGAAAGATCTTTCTGAAGATTGATTGCAAACTAATACATCCTTTTTGGAAAGAAGTGTGAGAATTCTCAAGGAAATAATATCAACCTTTCATCCAATCTGCAATCCCATTACTAGGTATCGACCCAGATGTACAAAAATCATTTTACAACAAAGACATTTGCACCAGAATATGCAGCCTAATTCATAACTGCCAAGTCATGGAAGCAGCCCAAATGCCCATCTACTCATGAATAGATTAACAAATTGTGGTAGATATATACCATGGAATACTATGCAGCCCTGAAAAAGATGGAGACTTCACAACTTTTATGTTTACCTGGATGGAGCTGGAACATATTCTTCTTAGTAAAGTATCTTAACAATGGGGGGAAAAGTATCCAATGTACTCAATACTATTATGAAACCAATATATAATCACATACACATAATAAAAATCAAAGAGGGGAAAGGAAAAAGAGGGGAGGGGAGGGAGAGAGAATTGGGGAGGGCATCTGGTAGGATCTCACCTAATGTTCACAATGCAAGGGTATATTTCAAAGCAAAGAAGATTAAATTGTAAATGTCTTACCACAAAAAACAAGTGAGGTGATGGTTATGTTAATCAGTTTGATTTAAGTATTCCACATTGTATATTAAATCATCACATTGTACCCCATAATGTATAAATTTATGATTTAATAAAAAATTAAGTTAAGAAAATGACCAAAACTATGTGAGAGCTTATATTTACCTAGAACAAATGACATGACTTTCAGTTATATCTCTTGTAAAAAAAGTTACTATAAATAAAAATTTTGCTGACCTAGAAAGTGAATTCTCAGAAAATTGAGAGAAAAAAAAATCCCATGATCAATCATGATATTGTAGTAAAAAAGTTTTGTTTTTATGGTATTACATATAATTATAACCATTTTTTTCATTGTATAAACTAATATTATTTCTTCTGTATCACCATCATCCCTATGGTGTTTTATCAGTAATGAAAGAAAGAAAAAAGCGTCATTTTTTGTATCTTTAATAATGAGCATTAAGTAAAGTGTCCCACATTTTCATTTTGCACTGGGAAGTGCAAATTAGGTAGCTGACCTTACCTACTACTTAGAAATTATTGTAATTTTTTCTTTGGTTATCTCTTTACCCAGTTAGAGAAAACTTGAGATGTAATGTTCAAAGTTCTGCCACTGAGAGAATTTTTCATCTCGTTCAGAAGGACCCACGTACAGACTTTTCTAAGAAATAAATCTAGTCATGGGATCCAGGCTTAGACTCCATGTTGTATACCACTGGTAACATATCCTGGAATCAGTAATTAATGCTAGATATTTAAAAGCTACCAGGATAATATCCAGTAAACGATAAGCTGGGCAGTCAATGTTACAATTTTATTTCATTATTTCTATGTTTTTGTATGATTTTAGAAAAATCAATTTTTCTTGGTCAAAATTTACTGATTTGAAAGAAATGAAATGGTTTCAATACTTTCTGAGTCCCCTTCTGATTCTGACATTTTATAACAAAATTTAAAAAGAATTTTAAAATATTTAATCACAATGATGATTGATTGTCCAAACATGAATGCCATAACCAAACAAAAATTGAAAATTATGGTTTTAAAGTAAAATTTAAAATCATTAATTTATTTAATGAAAGGTGTCATGATTTATTCATTTCTGGACTACTTCATAGAAACAGTACAGATCAGCTTCCTATAATTAAGTGATCTGGTTTTACAGAGAGGTGCATATGTGGCTGAATAAAAATAATAGCAAAGTGTGGGGTATAAAACTGACACATTTAGTTACAGTATTTTTTTTTTGACACTGCAGTTTGGCATTTATTGTTTAAAGCACAAATTCCATTTTCTACACTTTCAGATGTTTAATTTACAATATAATTCAGAGGGCCTAGTTCCAGACCTCCAAATAGACTTCTCCCTTAAATTTAGAAAAACTTTCTGCAATCAAGCATCATCGTATTAAGTGAGTCAGGCATGCATTCAAGCAACATCCTGATTTATGTTTATAGCAACACAGAGAAATGCATGTATTGTACCAAAAATGAAACAACCAATGATAAGAAAGAAGAAGTATGTTTCTTCTTATTTCCAAAATGTCACAGGCCCTTCATTGAGTGGTAAATCTACAATCTGGTATAGTGCTATTTGTTCTTAAGCCAATGAGCTTTTTCTGTGGTGAACAACCTTAAACAGTGCATTGTGTTTGCTTAACCAGTGTGGTGGAAATGAGAAGTCCTCCATAATTGATCACAGTACCTGTTTGTTTGTGGTATTTTTTGCAGTCTCTGGGTCTTTTTATGCTGGTCTTATTCTTTCCTTGTCCCCAGACACTGCTGATTTCTGAACCAAGTTCAGGCTGTTCTTTATAACACAGTCTCATAAAACAGATGAGGAGATATCCAATACCCCAGCATAGATCTGAAACTTCTGAAGTCTTCTGGAACTCTTGGCACAGTGCACAGACTTTGAACAAATAGATGGATTTCAGATATGTCTCCCACTTCTTAATTTGACTTTTGATAATGGAGAAAGCCATGTGGATAAAATTAGGAAATTTAGAATATAGATCAATAAAGTATTTCAGAATGGAAAGCATGCTGTGTTGTAGAATCCTCTTTTGGAGATGACATTGGCCAGAAACCTCACTAAAATGAAAGACGGAGACTGAGTTGTAATCATTTTCTCCATATATTTTATAGCCACACAATATTTTAAAAAGGAAAAAAACAAATCTCTTCCATATTCTGTCAAAGGATAATTTACTAAATTGTTTGATAGAGATTAGTAACAAAGTTGATACTTTACAAATAAATAAGACATCATTCAAAATTAATTTCCATCATTTATTTTAATCCTAGAAGGAAAAAGCCTTTAGTTCACAGTCACTTTATCCAAATTATGTTTGCTCATATTCTATTTAAATTCTTAAAAAGTGTCATTAGCAATTTATTCTTTTTTTTTTTTTTTGAGACAGAGCCTCAAGCTGTCACCTTGGATAGAGTGCTTTGGCATCACAGCTCATAGCAACCTCCAATTCCTGGGTTCAAGCGAGTCTCTTGCCTCCGCCTCCCAAGTAGCTGGGACTACAGGCGCCCGCCACAACGCCCGGCCATTTTTTTTTTTTTTTTTTTTTGGTTGCAGCCGGCATTGTTGTTTGGTGGGCCCGGGCTGGATTCGAACCCGCCAGCTCAGGTGTACGTGGCTGGCGCCTTAGCCTGTTGAGCCACAGGCTCCTAGCCAGCAATTTATTCTTAATGTTAAGTCATCTTCCTAAATAGACTCCAATTTAACGGGTATTATTAATGAAACACTGTGTTTGTTTATTTTACAATATAGTCAAGGAGAGTTATTAATATTTATCATGCTTTTATTGAAGGTGTATGCAAATGAAAATACTCCCATGAAATTTGTTGCCTAGCTTGTCAATCATAAAATTGCTAGTGAAAACCAGCAGAATTCTATTACCATTGTCAATATCCATTTGTTCTAGATTGAAATTTGTGTCATTTCAAAAGTGGAATCCTGCATATTCAATTGCTATTTGTATTCAGTTACTTATTTGGAGAAAGGGTTATATAGAAGAAATTTTTAAATGAAGGCTTCAGAGTGGACCCTAATCCAAAACTACTGGTGTACTTATAAAAAAACTAATTTGAAGACAGACATATAGACATACTTATTTAAAAAGTTATTTTGGAGAAAGCCTGTAAAGATAAAAGTGGAGATTGATGTGATGCTTCTACAGCCAAGGAATGCCAAGGATTGCCAAAATATCTTTAAAGCTCAGGCAAGAGGCATGGGATAGATTCCTCCTACAGATCCCAGAGAACCAACCCTGCCAGGACTTGGTTTAGGAAGTTAGCCTCCAAAACACTGAAACAAAACATTTCTGCTCTTCATAATACTCTAGTCACTTTTGACTTCTGCAGTTACAAGAGGTGCTCAAGATGACTTGTAATCATTTGTTATTGGTATAGATTAAATGATACTATTGTAATTCATTTTTTTCATTTCTGAAAATATGTATACTTTTGACACCTTCTGTGTATATGTGTGTATATGTATATATTATCTATCTATCTATCTATCTATCTATCTATCTATCTATCTATCTATCTATCTATCATCTGCCTATCTATTCTTCTAAAACCCTTATAATCCCCTGAGATACCTATGAAGGTACTAGGAAGATATTTGGGTATAATACTTTGTCCTCATGGGCTCCTGAACAGCTTCAGGAGATTGGCTGGTCACTAGAAAGAGCAAGCCATAATTACAAGCCTGGTACATCTAGTCCTACCTCCAGATCTTCCAGAGAGCTGGAGACCAGGTCAATAATCATGCCTACAACTGAAGTCTATAAAGTTCCCTAAGGTACAGGATTTAGAGAGCTATTAGGTTGGTCACACACACATACTGGGAGGGTAACACACACCAACTCCACAGGAACTGAATTTCCCATGCTTGAGACTCTTCCAGATCCTGCCCTACATATCTGCTCATCTATAACCTTTAGAATAGACTTCATAGTAAACCAGTAAATGTGTTTACTTGAGTACTAACAGCAAATTATCAAACCTGAGCAGGGGGTTGTAGCTATCTTGAACAAAAGTGTGGGCAATCTCGGGCCTCACAACCTGTGATTGACATCTCAAGGGGGAGGGAGCCCTGTGGATCCCTGAATGTAGGGGGTTCTGCTCTAAACCAAGGTAGTTTTTGCCATAATAGAACTGTGAGACACCCAGTTGGTATCTAGAGAGGTGTTGGGTTGGTTAATGTGAAGAACTCCAACATTAGATGTCAGAAGTGTTGAAGATAGTGGAGAAAACTGTTTTCTATACAATGATTTAACTATGTACCCTTCAGTTGTGTATTTCTCTATTTTTTCTTACTTTCACTTACTTTTTTGATACCTCTACTGGTATCCATCTAATTGTAATTTTTGTGTGTTTAACACTTTTTTTTTAAATTTTCATGAGTGCTTTATACCAGATCCTGATTCTGTTTACCTGATCTCCCCAGCTCATGGGATCGCTTCTCCTGTTTGCTCCACTTTTGCTTGTAAATTTGGCTATGTGATTGAACTTGAAGCATGTTTTGGTTTAGAAACTGCAGCTGAGGACGAATGTGTACAAAGAGATATGAAAAAGGTGACAAAAATGGTAAATGGTCTGGAAACATTGTCAAATGAAGAACAGTAGTGGCATAAACTAGAAAAGAAAGAAAATACCAGATGTTGGTCATAGTGCTCAAATATTTGAAAAATTGGCCTGGAAAAGCTAAAGTAAACTTTTATGTCTTCCCAGAGATAAAGACAAATGCAACAGTTGAAAGATACAGACTTAGTAGACTTCGTTTCACTACAAAATTCTTGTCAAGACTTTATTACATGCCTCTGATACATTCAACTGAGATGTCAGAAGCAAAGGAGCCGTTGTAACAACTACCCACTTCTATTACTTGGCACCTGGAGACCTTCTGCTACATCTGTCACTCTGTCACTCCTACCTACCTCCAGATAGGATGTATTGGGCCTGGAAACCCAGAGTGAAATCCCCGGTCGTAATGTGAAAACCAAGTACTAGTGAAAACCCCCTTCTTTCCACACCTCATGCAACCTTTTATCTCTTTTATGTCTTTATCTAGAAATTATCATTCCTTCCTCTTCTGTAAAGTGCCAAAGTGACTGAGAATTTGGTTCTAAAGCATAGTTGCTGTTCAAAGAACTCTGAAAATCCTTGGATTTCAAATGGCATCCTCTTTTTTATTTCAGGGGCTTGCTGAAGGGTTCATCCTCTAAGCATTTTCTGTAATCCCTCATGTGGACACAACATCCAAATACCCGGTCTTTATGAAACTGCCTTCTGGAATGGCTATTGGATGATGTAATTATAGGAAGCATAGAAACTGAATACCCTAATTAAATTCTCTGTCTCAATGCTCAGTTTAGATATTATTCTATGGACAAATTCCATCTTCACCCAGTTTCATGTAGGTATAACATGGCCTCAAACTTCAACCTCAGTCCCCTCATTTCTTGCCCTTGGCCTTCTCTGACATTACTATATGGACAGTGTATATTGTAGTTGGCGTTTTCCAGCACATATATAGGTAATTGGGATTATTATTCTGGTGGGCAGAATAATAATGCTTGATGCTGAAACTCAATACAGCACAATTCTTTCAAAAAAAGTCACTCAGCAGCAGGTAGATGACTCCATATTTTTCCATCCTGGAGATACAAGTAATCCATTCTTATAATTGACACCAATGTTGGACATAAGGTTTCTTTTTCCTGTGTGCAGTGCATTTGCATGCATGATCATTTAAAAATCTGCTTTATCAATGTGGTATATTGCACAAAATTGCCTCATATTAATGGTCCCATTTTATGTCAATAAAATGGTTGCAGTAAGAGTCATAGAGTATGGTATCTGCTGGTCTGATATGTACACTGTCATTCAGAAGTGACTAGTCTAGGTAAGGTGAAGTGGCTTATCTAGCATTTTGGGAGGCTGAGCAGGAGATTGCTTGTGTCCAGGAGTTCAAGTCCAACCTGAGCAACATATTAGGCCCTGCTCTCTACGAAGATAGAAAAATTATCTAAGTATAGTGGCACATGCCTGCAGTGTCTCAGCTACTTGGCAAGCTGAGACAAAAGAATGTATTGAGCCCCCAAATTTGAGGATGCAGTGAGCTATGATGATGCTAATGTACTCTAGGCTTGGGCAACAGAGCAAGATCCTTTCTCAAAAAAAAAGAAAAAAAAACTAAACTAAACTAATCTAATCTAGTTTAATGACATGATGAAATAACACACTAAATTTCGAGTTTATTCTCTGGAATGTAAAATATGTGTCCACGAGAACAGCATCATATCTCAAGCCTGCCTTGCATATTGCTCCTCAAGTCTTCCCTGCCCAAGCACTCAAGACACTTACAAAAAGCTAGTGTGAGGAAATTGGTATTTCATGGAGTGATGTTTTGAACATGAGAATAGGAACTGACGAATAATTATTATTCCTTTCAATTTCTGTCAAGTAAGTGTTCATGAGTATTCTTAAATGGTCTTGAGAAGTCAAATACCTTGTATCCATAGTAGAAATAAATCATATGATCAGATGACACTTGTTCTCCCCCCAGTCCTTTTTCTTGCCCATCTCTTACTCCTAGTTCCTGAAATTATACTCTCTAACCATTCATATATGCTCCTTTGTCTTAGGCACTGTTGTCTGAAAAACACAGGACAAAGAATATTTGAGATTCCTACCAACACTGGCTGTGCATCTATTTCTCTTATAGAAACTTCACTTCAGATCTGGTAACTCTTCTGGAATAGCCTAGCAAAAAGATCCTGGGCTCCTTTCTCTGACAGGAGCTGTCACTATCACCTTTTGATTAAAAAGCTGGAAAGGTACATTAAGTAACCTCTTCATAGTCTGTGGTTTAATGGGTACAGTTTTGTGAAAGAAGTTGTTTGAAAGACAAAATAAAGCTCCATAAAAAAAGGTATGATTAACACAACAGAGCCATTAGGCATTAGCATTGGCAATAAGAATATGCAATAGAAATATTTGGCAAAGCCTGTTGCTGTGGATTTATGTAGATGAAAATGGATAAGATTTCTTTGTGGCCATGAAAACCACAATTTTATTATTATAACATAAATAACCTTAGGCAAAATGTCTTGGCAGTTGTATCTGACTTACTGTGGATAATCTAAAGACATTTTGAATCCTTAAATAATTTTTTTATTCTTTAATCAAATGTAAGAGCACAAGAACTTCTGCCACTTAATCCTCAGACATGATTAAGCTCATTCTGTTTTGTGAGTGCTACCATGGGGGATGAGGATCATATTTGTAGATTTTGGCCACATATATACCTAATTGGTTTGCTGTCAGTCGAGGATGAATTACTCTATTATATTCAGATGAGAGTTGGGTTCTTGAGATTGTCACTTTTAACTACCATTTCCTTTTCCTTCTATTTCTCTACTTGTAGGGGTTAGAAAGCTAAAATTAAAAGAAAAAATTCCCAGAGTACAGTCGATTTTCTAGATGTAAAACATGTTTTTTGATTGCTATGTTTCATAAAGGGTTGGAAGTCAAAACCGGGTTACATTGACCTTCCTGTGGTTCTTCACTATCACTGCAGGTGAGCGAGTGACAGTGCTCTGCGGTCCCTTCCGGAGCTTCCTTTGAATAAGAGGCAATGATTGACTAATGGCGGCTATTTCATGCCTTCAGCATAGTTCTAGTGGCAGCCTCAAAAGAGTCGCAGTCATGGGAGTTCTACGCTGCATTATTTATGAAGATATTTATGGAGGTAAGTGCATTTCGGCAGCATGCTGCTTCAGCACTTCTCATGACTTCCTAAGAGTTTAATTTCTTGTGTCATATAGCATCCTGTTTAAAAAACCCAGAGTGATTTCTGCTGTTTTCCAGGATCCCTAATAGATGCACCAAATTAAATAGTACTATATCCCACAACATAAATATAGCGGAATTTTATGTGATTAAGGGAGTGCCATCACAGGGGTTGAGAATACATAGTGAAATCTATGTCCACGTAAATTTATTTTCTTAGGCAAATGCCATTTGTAAAATATTTTAACACAAATGAGAGGAGCAAGCCCCAAGATAAAACTCTCGGCATGTGTTTGTTTTTGAAGGACAAGTTGAGTTGGATGGATTTGGTGACTTGCAAAGAGATGACACTAACCTTTGGGCGTATGTGTACACTGGGTCTTAAACCATGATCCCTTATGTAGACCATAAAAAATCAACATAAAGTTCTTTATCAACAAAAAGACAAATTTCATCTGCCTTCAATTTTAAAATCATATTTCAAAATACAAAATATACCACCACACACTAATGTGTTCACATTCTTAACTCCCATTCAATCATCTTCAAATGTGAGCAATGATCTAAGGGAAAAAATGCATTTCCCACATGGAGCATTCATAGGTTTCTAAGATGGACTTACATAGGTTACAATTGTTGGAACACTAAAGCAACATCTTATAGTCAATGATTGTGCATACTAGATCCCATCAGTCCTTCGCGATTCCATTAATACCCAAAGACTACAGTAAGTACATTAACAAGTTGTAACTTCAGGAACAATACAGGGTGGGCATTAAGTTCATGTGCAATTTAAATAGTAAACTAATTTACTATTTAATTTAAATTGCACATGAACTTTATAGACTCTGGAAGAGGAGAGCTTGAATTACACTGGACTTCTGATTTTTCGAATATTAGATCTCTGCTGACTTATTTTTTTAAAGAATTCTATAATAGGACCAAGTCTGATGGCATTGTTATCTGAAGCTCATTAAATGTAACATGTATGCAAAAAATTTTATCAATTGCATATGTTTCAGTTTTTGGTGAGTTGTAAAAAATCAGACTGTGTGAATACTTTTCCAATCATATTCTTTCATTTTTTAGGGATATATAAATTATTTTCCATGTTCACTTGACAGCTCCCAATGGCACTTAAAATGGTGGCTAATGCAACAAACTGGACACTTAATCTTTTGTGCTGTCACTATTACCACCATCTTTATTTAATGGACTGTATTATCTATACATTTTATAATCTTCCCTCTTACATAGTGATCTACATGGTATAGATGTTTATAAGGTAGAATAAATTCAATAGAGGTCATTGAAAGCTGTTACTTTTTAAAATGAAATAAAATTATTTTCAGACATCATGAAAATGCAGTTACTCTAATAGTGAACATTAAACCATCAATGGTAGTAAACATAGAGTGAATTAAGACTAACATGAAAATGGGCACTTCATTTTCTTTAGAAGTAGGTAAAACAAAAACTATCAAAAATAGAAATATGATGATAAAATTGGCCTGGGTTGAGATTTGGAGATAGGTATTTCTGCTGCTTACTATTTTTTTTTCTAAATATGACAACTTTTATGTATGTTGAAGAGTTTGAAAAAAACATGCAGAAGTTTTTGACTCACCAATTGTTTTGCACACTGCTTCTCTTAAAGCAGCATTTTCACTGATGACCTCTTTCACCTGAAAGTATGGAGAGAAAATTAAAATAAATATTTATACTTAATTAGAATTTATAATAATGTTCCTGTCAGGCTGCTTCAATGCCTGCCAGGGAGGGATGGAAATGAATAAATTTTGCAAATATTTCTCTTCCATTGGCTTGAAACAGTCCTTTGAGATGGAATTGAACTTTGTAGTGGTTGCTTTTGTATGACAGAGGTGACCTATTCCTACAATGGGGTGAATGACTAATGCATTAATGTCTGGAAGACAGACACTGGGGATTTGAACAGAGCTAGCTTCTAGGTGATGGAGTATTCTCTCTGCCTCCCCCAGAACTCCCCCCAACACACACACGCTTCTATGAAAGCATCTACCTTTTTTGAATTCATGTGGTAATTATTTGCCAGAAATTGCCTTCACTTCAGGGGACAGAAGAGACAACAACAACAAAAAAAAAAATTGGCAAGAAAGTACAAATGCCATTTATCCCTTTATCTGCTGCTCTTTGTAGACATTCATGGAATAATATGATCAAACAAACGCTTTGTCTTCTATGCCAAAATTTCTTCAAGAGAATATTTCCTTCGGCATATGGCTTTGACTTTTCCTGTCAACCACCTCTCTTCTCCCACGGTCTCTCCTCCTTGATTTCTTTTTTAGAACTGATGTATTACATGATTCACAGGGGAATCAAGCCAGGTTTTAGAGCTCTATGCCACTAATCATTTCACAAAATTAATTGATTCTTGCTGATCTTTTTCCTCATCACTACATAACCCTATGTAATCCAACTTCTACTGCTCCCTAACTTCTAAAATATTTCTTTCTTCAAAGTCAACAGTGTCTTTCCAAAGGCCAATAAGAGATTTTGTCTGTGTTCAACATTGCCACTCCCTTTTCTTAAATTCTGTCTCTGGTTTTAGTTAATACAACATTATTTATTCCAGCTCTCTCCCTGCTTTTTTCTCTCTTGTCTTTCTCATCCATTTTTTCTCTGTCTTATCCTCTGGGATATTTTCTACAATTCCTAAATACAGCTATTCCCCTAAATGGTATATTTCTCCATACTTTTTACCATATGCTTCTGTGATTTCGCCCATACAATTTTTTGAATAATTCTATAATGATATAACTAGTGTTAACCTTTTATCTCCAGGCCTAACATATGCATTTAAAAATACACATAATAATTCCACGTGAATGATCTGTAGGGATCTCAAACCAGGATGTTCCAAGCCAAATTCAACATTTTCACTTCTTCTGTGAGGTAGGATTCTAAGATAGCAGCAGTGTCCTCATCCCACTATCATCTATGAGTCCTACATAATCTCTGGACTGTGACTACATGATGAATTTCACTCTGTGACTGAGCTATATTTTATGGTGTACTATGTATTTGACATTAAGAAAGGAAGATTATCTAGATAGGCCTGCCCTAACCTAATAACACTGAAACTTTTAAATCTAGGTCTAAAGGTCGGAGACAGAGAAAGTCAGGGATTTGAACCATGTGAGGAATTTGGCACAATGGAGATTGTCTGCATCTCTGAATGTAGATGGAACAACGTGACAAGGAATGAAAACAACCTTTAAATGCTAACAATCTTCCCTGCTAACAGCTAGCAAGATAATGGGGACAACTCTGTAATTATAAGAAATTGACTTCTGCCAGCAACCTGAATGAGCTTGAAGTAGATTTTTTTCCTAGAGTCTCCAGATAAGAACTCAGTCCCGCAGACATCTTGAATTCAACTTTATGATGGCTTAAACAGAAAAACCAGCCATGCTGGGCCTAAATTCTGGACCTATGGAATGGGAGAGAGAGAGACAGAGAGAGAGAGAGAGAGAGAGAGAGAGAGAGAGAGAAAAGAAAGGAGGGAAAAGGGGAAAGTAAAGAAAAAAAATGGCTCCCTGTTACCTACTAAACATCAAATACTGTTGTCAGAATTTTTATGGGTAGAACTTTACAATGGTATGGCAGTGGAAAGTTTATACACAATGTAGAAATACATTTTAAAAGGATATTTAAAAGGGGGACTGTACTTTCTGCTGCTGGAAGTATTGTTCAGGGTATAGCACACCAGGTATGAATCCCACTTTTTTTTTCTTTACCTATTTATGTGTGTGCACATGGCATGTGCTGCACAGGCTGCTTATTTCATCTTTTTGTGTTTCAGTTTTTTATCTATAAAATGAGGCTATTTCAGGTGAACTATATCAAATACTTAACATAGTGCCTGATCTATAAAATATCTTTTAAGAAAGTGTTAGTTATATTTGCTCTACCTAATTTTTGACTTAATTAATTGCAATAAATGTATCTGTATCAGAGTCCTAATCACTTGTCCTAGTGCTTTAGAGTATGCACTCAGTTCCAAAATGTTGAATGAATAATGATGGGTCGGGCGCTTTTCGGACCAGGCATAGCCACTCTCTCTTCCTTGTCAACAATACGTAGCAGTCCTTGTTCTGGTGTTTGTGTGTTTCAGGAGAGATCAGGTACAATTCAATTCTCAGTTGAGCATTCTCATAGATCATAATCAATGGTTGTAATTCCATGCTTGTGGTTAGAGACTGATTTAGAAGTAAATATGAGCCACATTTGGCCAAGGGAATATTAGGAAGTCTCTGGGATGGGAATGGGGGATGGCACGCTCACAGAGTTTTCTTTGCTTTTAAAGAGGATATTTTAAAAGGGGACTGTGTACTTTCTGCTGCTGGATGTTGCTATCTGGAATACTTAGAGCCTCTGCAGACATCCAGAAACAATAGACAAAATCAGCTGAAGGTCTTAAGTTAGCATGCCGAAGACGACATAGCAAAAAGACCAAAGGAACCTAGGCCTGTAAAGCTGATACTGTACAAACTTGACTCTATCTTATTCCAAAAATAAATAGCCTCAATTCTAAGCCATTTATGGTTAGATTTTCCATTACTTTGGAATGGAACACTCCACCTGGCACATTGTTGTGTCTAAAACTCTTATTAGCAACAGGGTTCAGTTCACTTTTGTGTTACAAAATGTTCTCTAAGTTCATAACTTTGAAATTTTCAATAAACTGTTCAGAGCAAGTGCAATTTTCTCCTTCTCCCCTTGCTGTCAAATCAGATGCTCTTTGTCTTTTATAGTTGACTTGGAGTTAGGTAGAGCAACACAGTATTTCAAAAAAATATATTATACAAAAATTATGAAAAATAATATAAAAAATAGTGCTCACTTTGGTAGCACATAGACTAAAATTGGAATGATACATAGAAGATTAGCATGACCCTACACAAGGGTGACATACAAATTTGTGAAGCATTTCATATTTTTCGACACTGCTGGTGGGATTGCAAACTAATACAGCCTTTTTAGAGAGAAGCTTGGAGAATCCGCAAACATCTAAAGGTAGATTTTTCATTTGACTCTGCAATCCCATTACTAGGTATCTACCCAGAAGAACAAAAATAATTTTTTCTTTGTTTTGCAGTTTTTGGCCGGGACTGCGTTTGCCCCACCACCGCTGGCATATGGGGCCAGTGCCCTACTCCTTTGAGCCACAGCCACTGCCCAAAACAAAAATAATTTTATCACAAAGACATTTGCACTAGAATGTTTATTGAGGCTCATTTCATAATGACCAAGTCATGGAAGCAACCTAAATGCCCCAAAACCCATGAATGGATCAACAAACTGTGATATACGTATACCATGGAATATTATTCAGCCGTTTAAAAATATGGAGACTGTATCTTTTACATTTACCTGCATAGAGTTGAAATACATTCTTCTTAGTAATGTGTTATAAGAATGGAAAAATAAATATCCATGCTATGTGCTCCATACTAATACATAATCAACATATAAACAAGCACCTGCTCATAAAAATGATAAAAAAAGTAATAGAGTCCAGTTTGGGGTTAGAGGGAAGCGGGAGAGGGGAGGGGCGAGCACTTTTGGCAGAAGAAGGGAGGGCATGAGGCGGGCTCTCACCTCCTGTGCACCTTGTGAGGGTGGATAACACACCCCCTGGGTGAGGGGCTCTTCTACTAATGGAACTTTACCCTGGAAGTGAGAACAATGTAACCTAAAAATTGCATCCTCATATTAATTTGAAAAAATGAAAAATACTCAAAAAAAGAAAAAATATATACTCATCTTGTGGACATAAATTATACTGGGAAATGATTTACTCCTTTAGACTACTTGAAAATAGAGCAGAATATGTGAATATCTGGCTTCGTATTCTCAATAAATAAATGCATTTTTCTAAATCGTGTGTATGTTGCTCACGCACACTGCCAGGGCTGAGGCTCCGTGTGCCTGTTCTCCTACCCACGCTCCACCTGGGAATGACTCGTACTGATTTATTCAATTTGTCATCACCACACCAGCTGTTCTTGAGCAATGCCTGGCTTACCAATTACTCTGAATGTGCGAGTATATTGCTTAAAAACATTGAAATATGTCTTTTGCCATCGAGATTCACTTATTTCAAAACACTGATTTTAATCTTACAAAGCTGTTAACTTAGCATAGAGAGAAATATTATCCCAAATGGCATAGAAGAGGCAGGCTTAGAAATAGAAACGTCAAGATATTTCACATACATGACTTAGTTTCTTATGGTTCATCTTATGCAGCTTAAAAATCATGTGAAAAATGAAATAATTACACTATCTGCAAGTTCAAAATAACTCATATCTCTCAGGGACGAATTTCCCTCTTCCACCGAATTCCAGATACCACTCGATATAGGTGATTATCTGAACTTTTTCTTGCGCCCTTAATTAAGGTTTCTCCTTTTAGATACTTATTTAAAGATTAGTAATATGAACTAATTTGAAATTTTAACTAAAGCCAAATTTTAATAAAAGATAAATCATAGTGATCACCAATAACACAATTATAGGTGATATTTTCAGTGTCTAAAGTTGTGAATCCTAAGTCAAATTTCACAATAACAAAGAAATAGATACTTAAAAAACATAATGGTCCAGGTACAGACGCTCACACCTGTAATCCTAGCACTCTGGGAGGAAGTGGGCAGAGTATTTAAGCTCAGAAGTTTAAGACCTGCCTGAGCAACAGGGAGACCCCGTCTTCACTTTAAAAAAAAAAAAAAAAGCTGCCTCTTGTGGTGGGCACCAGCAGTCCCAGCTGCTTGGGAGGCAGAGGTCAGAGGATCTCTTAAGCCCAAGAGTTTGAGGTTGCTGTGAGCTATGACACCATGGCACTCTAACCAGGGAGACAGAGGGAGACACTAACTCAAAAATAATAAATAGTGTGGTTGGGGGGGGTCACAGGATGTGACACACTTCTTGGAGATAGGACACAATAAAGGGACTTTACCTTATAAATGCAATCAGTGTAATCTGGTTCTTTGTACCCTCAATGAATCCCCAACAATAAAAAAAATCAATCAATGAATCACTAAAACATTAAAAAGTACATGTGAAAATGGCAGACCAATGAAACCACATTGGTAATCAATACATATTTTTTAACATTTGACATGGTCTAACTTTGAAGTGTCTACCTTCATTAGATTTTTAAGTAAAATTATAACTAAAAGCAGCACTGATACTCACTATCCTTTGTCTTCTGAAAATCTGTTTCATGTTAGCAGGTTGTGCATAAATAACACAGCCGGGGAATTATGTGTGTCAAGTGGACACATTCATTTAACACGTGTAGGACATACTTTGCTCACCGACTTGCTAACCACCCCTGGGTTCAATTTCAGGTCACAGGGGAGTTTTCTGGGTTTTTTGTAAAGTATATGGTGGCGATTACTTTTCATAGACTTTATTTCCCTGATAGAAAGGGTGCTGACTTTTAACTAGAAAGAGAAGGAAATGAACAAAATATGGGATATGAAGTTAAGCCACATAAATAAATGGGACAAATGTGAATGAAGGGTGCATGAAAAAATTAAAAGCCCATCAAATCCCAACCCATTATTTTAGTCTTTTTATTTATCTCTTGTGACATTTTGCTTCTAAAACAGCAAGTCAGATCCTCTGGGCTATGTGTGTGAAAAACAACACAACATTGAGTTTGATGCTCATTAGGTGCTATAAACACATGCATCTGATTGTCCATCTGGAAATGTGCATGACAGTTAATTAGAACTACATTAATTGGTATGTCTAACAAATAAAACTTCTAGTATTTCCTTTTCCAAATAACAAAAAGCCAATACAATTAAATTTAACTTAATCAGGGGTATGCTAAAGAAGTTGAGGATAGTGAGAATGATAAATAAAGAAAATGAGTGATCAAAAATAATATCTGACATTGGTGAAAAATCATCTCTGTCTCCCTTCAGGCCAAGTTTAGTTTGCTTTCTTTGTGTTTCCATTGTTCAAGTTGATAGATTTAAACAATTTGGAATTACAGCATTGCAATTTTTAAGAAAAGATAAATTGTATATTGGATATAACTGTTATCACTTATATGAAAAGATGATTTTTTAGTATTCAAAAATATAAAGCTTAAGGCATTTTACACATAGGAAAATAAGACATGATAGTGCATTGTTTTTATTTCTCTACATTTCTTTTTCTCTCATTAAACTGAACTCTACGAGATCAGGAACCATGTCTAAAACGTAAATTGATTCTTAGATATTAACCTACCATCTGAATTAACACTCATACTCTAATACATGAATAAAAATATTATAAAATACATTTATTATCTTGGTTATAATAATGTATGTAATGATACCAACTTGCAACATGATAAAGGAAAAGGTGGAAATACTAAGAATAAAGATGAATTGGAGCCATGGCAATGAATGAATAATAAAAATTAATAACATTTTAAATTAAAATATTATTATAGTAAATATCAAAATACTAAACCTAGAGGATAAAATATTATTAGGAATCATACTGAGAACAAAATATGTTCTCTGTTTTCAAATGTAAAGATAGAAGCATTTTATATTTGACCATCTTATTTCATAGGTTCAGTAGGTTTTGTCATATAACGATGATATACTGATGAGTTTTTCTCCCTAAGCCAACAACACATAAGAATTATTAAGCCATTTTTCTTTTTGCTGTATGTCTTTGCCAAGATATTTTGTCTGCAAAATCCAGTGATTCACAGGGAGTTCCCCACTTTGTCAACTCTGTAGTGAATGAGAGAGGTAATAAATTAACTCTGAAAACACAGGGAGGAAGTGTGATTCCAGAGAATGTGAGTGGCTTCGGGAGTTTAGGGGATGCAGATTAGAGATTTAACTTGAGTAGTGATGCTTTTCTGAGTATGATGCTACGTCAACTTCATTTCCTCCTTTTTTAGTCAAAAGTAGCCCTATACTTCTACTGTCATTCTAGCTGATTTGAACAGTTTTTCATGTAAATTTACATCATCCATCACATGACCATTTAATCACTGAGGGTATCACAACTCACATAAGATAAAGTCAGAGGAGCACCTGATTTCTATTCTGCAATATTTTCTGTTCATACTATATTTACTTGAATTTTGAAAGGGAAATACAATTTATCAATTGACTCCAAAAACCTATTATCTCATTTCCTTATGGAATTAGATGCGAATGAGATATATGAGATATAATAAAATACAGTTACAAGTTTGACAAACGGTGGTGTGGGCAAGAGTAACTTTCTAGTAGTTTTTCTTTAACGCTTTTGAGATTGATTATTAATAAAGTAGGAATTGTACAACAAATAGTTTTGGCAGTTGCTCATTGCTTTCATGTAAACACAAATGAATATAATTTTTAATAAGTTGTTTAAGATGGTTTTTGGCTTTGTATCAACAAAAAAGTAATAGAAAGCTCATGGCTTGGATTTAATTTCATTGTCTCCATTAAATCACATCCTGACTCTAGTAAATCAAATTGGAATCTATCATAATTGGAGAACATGTAAGTACTTTAATATGAAATTGGTAAGAGTAATACAACATTTAATTGTTACCAGGCACTTAAAAGATAAACTGAGGTATTTTCTTATGTTAGATGATTAAAAACAAAATATCAGATTCTCATAGTTTAGACTATAATTTTCTGTGAAATGATCACCTGTAGTATATTTGTGAGAAAAGACATAAGGTTCTCTGTTACTTAGAACTGTTAAGAAGGTAAAATTGCATTTTTGTTTCTTATATATTGACATAGTTTCCCTCGCTGATATGGAAAAGGCTATCGGCAAATCTTGCAAATGACATAGCTGTCCATTACGTGTTGGTGTTACAATATTGAGTCACGGAAGAGTCATGAGTTCTGCTCTGATGGGTAGGATACAAAGTAATGGATGCTGTTTAAATTCTTCCTGCCCAAATGACTACATCAGTTCAATGAATCTATTCAGCTGACAACATAATTTACTTCTTTTGGTTCCATACAGTCACTTCTTTTACTAATGTCTCTTGGTTTCCTTAAACATTTCTAATTACATTTTTTTTCTGGAATAGATCATTGGTAATGGTAACAAATTAAGAATATGTGAAAGGATATGAAATTAAGGTTTTCTTTTATATTTAGAAATTAAGATTTTCTTTTATATTTAGTAATAGATACAGAATTTCCATTCCCAGGTGCAATTATTATTAGATTGTATACTTACTTCCAGAAATATGCATATAAACTATTCTTTCTTATATCTGTCTTTACCGTATGCAATTATTTTATTACATAGTTATATTATCTTCTTTTTTATTTTGATTTAGTATGGTAATATTTTATATGTTTTACTGTTTTATATGTAAAAATGAAGTCCGTGGTTATATTCATTATTTTATGATTTTGTTTTATTTATTTTTTATTTGTTATTTTATGCTCTTTATCGCTGCTTTCCTTTATCTTATTGTTTTAGAGTAATTTTTATCTTAGTTGCTTGTTTATGCATTTATTTGTATTTAAATGAACTCAAATGAAATTACTAGTCTCTTTCTCTAGAAATCAAATCAGGTTCGAAATTTTCCTTGCCTGAATATAAACCTTAAATTCTATTTCCACTTTAATAAAACTTTAAGAGGGAAAGTTTATTTTTTCTACCCAAGTAACATATTAATTGTTGTCAATTTTTCTTTTTTATATTAACTTTAATATTACATATGTTTAAAGTATATTGCTTGAACTATTTACACTTTTTGTAATTAGGTTTTATATTTCTTTAAATAATACACAAGCACTTGGAAAAAAAGAGTGTTTTTCCTTTATCTAGAGTAAGCTTCAAATTGTGGCCATCAATAGCTAAATAAATTACAGGAGTCTTATTAACTCTATTATAGATTTATAAGCTTTTTTTTTTTTTTTTTGCAATTTCTAGCCAGGGCTGGATTTGAACCCACCACCTCTGGCATATGGGGCCAGCACTCTACTCGTTTGAGCCACAGGCGCTGCCCGAATTATAAGTTTTTATCTCCTGTTATCTTATAGAATGGGAAAGGTGCTTTAGAATTTACAAATACACACATGAACTTTATGTTCACCATATACATTGAGTTTGTCATTGTTTCTTGGGTTCTGTATATATTTTGTTTTGTAATCCACATAATTGTCTTTGTTGGAATAAGTGATATGAAAGGATATTTCATTATAGTTCTGTTTCATTTTTTTCTGTTGTCTAGATTTTTTAATGTAATGTAACGTATTTGTTTCATTTGGTTTCAATTTTCTATCACTATATAAGAGGTTTCTACTTTATTTTGGATTTTATATCTGAAAGGTTATGGAATGTGTTTAGTCAACCACTTAGACAGTGTCTATTGATTCTCTATTGAGTGTAAGAATGGAATAATGTGTTTCTATTTTTTAACTTTTCTTCACTATCCTTATTCTATCTACTTTTACTTATTTATATCATTTCTAATACAGTTAACTTTTGTGGTATCTTTACATTTCTAGTAGAGTTTACTAACAATAATTAACTCATATATCTGCTATTCTAATAGCTTTAAATAATTTTTATATTTGTAAAGAGGGGAAATGACTTCTCCTCTCCCTGACATCTCTACTTGTGTCTTTTCCAAAGTTTTACAGTTTATGGTATTTTTATCAGAATTTGTGAACCTAAGCTCAGTAGCCAACTAATTCATAATCATACATTCCTCTTGCCATAGTTTCCTCATCGTCTCAAGGTTGTCCGAAGTTCAGTCTCAAATAATGCAGTAAATAAAAGCTTAAGAGCAAAATACCATGTCTATAGTTATTGCAAGTTCAAAAATGTTTGGGTTTTATCTTTATATTTCTATGACAGATTGGTTGCGTAAAACGTCCTTGATGCATACTTTCTTTCAGGACACTGCAAAAACTGTTCCACTCTCTGTACCAGTGAAGGTCCCTGGAGACAATACTGAAACCATTTTTATTTCCTTTCTAATGAGAGTTTAACTAGCACTACCTTACTTTGAGGCACTGTGTATCCTTCCTCTTCTCCCCTTGGTACAGAACATATCTGAATACTCACCATGGTAAAATCTCTCTCATTGAGAGAAGGTTCCTCAAATTATATTTTAAAAACATTTTTCCTTTTATGTTTACCTTCATTATGGCAATGTCATTTTTTTTTTCTTTGGAGACAGAGCCTCAAGCTCTCACCCTGGATAGAGTGCTGCGGCATCACAGCTCACAGCAACCTATAATTCCTGGGGTCAAGCGAGTCTCCTGCCTCTACCTCCCAAGTAGCTGGGACTACAGGCTCCCGTCACAACGCCCAGCCATCTTTTGCTTGCAGCCGTCATTGTTGTTCAGTGGGCCTGGGCCCGGGCTGGATTCGAACCCGCCAGCTCAGGTGTACATGGCTGGTGCCTTAGCCGCTTGAGCCACAGGCGCCGAGCCAATGTCCTTTATTTTTTGTGATCTCTTTTATTATATATACATGTATTTATTTTGAGATATAAATAGCACTCTATCTTTTGTTTGAATTTAGCTAATGTGTATTAATCATCTAAAATATATGAGGTGGCTCGGCACCTGTGGCTCAGCGGGTTAAGGCGCCAGCCACGTATACCTGAGCTGGCGGGTTCGAATCCAGCCCAGGCCCACCAAACAACAATGATGGCTGCAACCAAAAAATGGCTGGGTGTTGTGGCGGATACCTGTAGTCCCAGCTACTTGGGAGGCGGAGGCAAGAGACACTTGAGCCCAGGAATTGGAAGTTGCTGTGATCTGTGAAGCTACAGTACTCTACCCAGGGGAACAGCTTGAGGCTCTGTCTCAAAAAAAAAAAAAATATATATATATATATATATGAGGCACTATTCCACTACAAGAATTTAAATATATATATATATATATATATATATGAGGCACTATTCCACGTACGAGAATTTAAAGAGAAACAAAAGCACAATATCTGATCTCTGTGAATGTTAAACAATAGTTTGCTAATAATTCCTATTCTAATATTCTTTTTAAATGAGATATAACTTGCATGCATTAAAGTTCATTTATCTTAAATATGAATCATATTACAGCTCTACCTATATTTTCACCTGGGAAACCACCCTCCACTGAGGATGCAGAATATTTCCAGTATCACAGAACCCTCCCCTTTCCTTCAAACAGTATCATTCCCAAGCAACTACTGTTCCCTCCTCTGTCAACCACAAATTAACTTTCCTTGATTGTCAATTTGCTCTTAAATTGTTATTTATCCTACTTGGGAATCCCCACACATCTTTGGTATATACTTGATGTTGATGTTGATGTATATTATTTTTGGAGAATTTCTCATCATTCAGTTTTTAGTTTTTAGTTTAGAGCCATTTCTTTTATGTTATTAATTTTTTTTCTTTTATAAATTTCATAATATTAGGGGGTACCCATGTCATATGTGTATCTTTTGTTGTTTTACAGAATGAGTCCAAGTTATAATTGGATCCTTCAGGGTGCCCTTCACCCCCATGGGGTGGACTCTACCCAGTAGGTGTGAATTACCCACCCCCACCCCCCATTGCTCCCTCCAGCTTGATTTCCACTGAGATTTACCTCCACGTGTGTACTTAAGTGTTGATCGATTAATTCTGTCTTGGTTATTGAGTACATGTGTTTGCTTCTCCATTCTTGTCACCATGATATTTCGCTTAGAAGAATGGTTTACATTTGCATCCAGGTTGTCACAAAAGATACTAGATTGCCATTGTTAATCACTCCGTAGTACTCCCTGGTACGCACATACTGCATTTTATTAATCTACTCGTGTATTGGTGGCACTTGGGTCATTTCCATGTCTGTATGATTGTGAATTGTGCTGCTATGAACATTTGCGTGCAGGTGTCCTTTTGATAAAATGACCTTTTTGACCTTTGGTTATATACATAGGAGTTGATTGCCAGATCGAATGGTAGGTCTAATTTAAGTTCTTTCATGTATCTCTAAACTATTTTCCATAGAGGTTGTACTAGTTTGCAGTGCCACCAACAGTGCATAAGTTATTTTCTTGCTATATCCACACCAACATCTGTTGTTTTGAGACTTTTTAATATGAGCCATTCTGATTGAAGTTAGGTGATGTCACATTGTAGTTTTCATTAGCATTTTCCTAATGATTAAAGACGTTGGCCGTCTTTTCATGAGTTTGTTGGCCTTTGGTACAAAGAACTGGTAAACAGAATCTAAAGAACTGAGGCAAATCAGCAAGCAGCAACCAAACAACCCCATTAAAAAGTGGGCAACAGAAATGAACAGAAACATTTCAAATATTTTTAAACTTTTTAATTTTACAGTAACATATTATCAAGTACATGATTGTTTCAAAGTATATATAAATTATGGAATGATTAAATCCACTAAATTAACAAATACATTACCTTATACAGTTATCTTTTTTGTGATGAGAGCACATAATATTCAGTCTGTTTACATTTTCAAGAATATATCATCTTTAATCATAATCTCCTTGCTGTGCAATAGATTTCTTCACATGCATTCCTCCTATTTGGTAATTCGATCTTTAAATATTTCTTCTTCCATTTTGTGTCTCCTCCTCCTGCAATTGCAATTGTACACATTACACAGTTTGAGGTTGTTTCTCAAGGTCTTGAGTCTCTGTTCTTTTTAAAACATTTTGTGTTTCATACTGTGAAATTATTATTAACTAATGTTTAAGGTCACTGTTTCTTTCCTTGACTATTTTAAGTGTACTGATGAATCTGTAAAAGATATCTTCAGCTCTTAATGGGTGTATTATTTTCTAATGCAGATAATCTCTAAGTTTTGGGGGCTTGATTTACATTTATTTTATTCACAATTTGTTTGACTTTATACTGGTGCAAAGATGATACACATCCCTTAAAAACATACTTAAAATTCTGGACTTTGATCTTTTCGCAGCTAGCAATATGCAATAGAACATTTTCTCTTGATGCTGAGCTGCAACAGTGAGCAGTCAGCTGCAGGTTATGGCACTAAACACCTGATATCTGATATCACTGTCAAGAACCCTATGCCTACTAAACCATCCACAAGTTTATATGTGTGTGTGTGTTTTCAGGTTCATTGAGGGTACAAAGATTTAAGTTACACTATATTTGTTGAGAAAGTCCTCCTTATAGTTATGTCCTGCTCCCAAGACATGTGCCATACATGGTAACTCTGTATCTCTCTTCTTCCCCCTCTCTACCCACTGCCTTGTTCCTCCAACCCCCCTTTTGAATTAAGTTTTTCACTTATGTGGGTATGTATTAGATCCTCTCCTGCCTTCATATTAGAATTAAGTACACTGGATTCTTGCTTCCCCATTTTTGTGATACTTTACTAAGAAGAATGCATTCCAACTCAGTCCAGGTTTATATAAAAGATATGAAATCTCCATCCTTTTTAATAGCTGAATAGTTTTCCATGGTATACACATACCACAACTTGTTAATCCATTCCTGGGTTGGTGGGCATTTATGTTGTTTCTACATTTTGGCAATTATAAATTAAGCCTAAATAAACAGTCTTAGTGCAAATGTCCTTGTGATAAAATGATTCTTTTTCTTCTGGGTAGATGTCTAGTAATGAGATTAGAGGATCAAGTGGGAGGTCTAAATTGCATTCTTTCAGGATTCTCCATTCTTATTCCTTCCAAAGAGTTTTCGTTACTTTTCAGTCTCACCAGCACTGTGAAAGTGTTCCCTTCTCTCCACACCATCATCTGTAGTTTTGAGACATTGTGACATGGGCTATTCTCACTGGGGTTAAGTGATATCTCAGGGTGGTTTTGATTTGCCTTTCTCTGATGACCAGGGACAATGAGCATTTTCTCAAATGTTTGCTAGCCATTTGTCCATCTTCATCAGAGAAGTTCTGTTCTGATCTCTTGCCCAGTATAGATTGGATTGTTTGCTCATTTTTTCATTCGTTTCTCTGAGCTCTCTGTAGATTCTAGTTATCAACCCTTTGTCAGACCCATACCTAAAAATATCTTTTCCCATTATAAAGTTGTGTTTTTGCTTTACCTGTTGTGTCCTTAGCTGTGCAGAAGCTTTTTAGCTTAATTAAGTCCCATTTGTTAATTTTTGGTCATTGTTGTGATGGCTGCTGAAGTCTTTGCCATAAAATTTTTCCCCAGTCCAATATTATAAGGAGTTATTTTTTTGACACTTTCTTCTGAGATTTTTACTGTTTTGTGTCTTAGATTTAAATCTTTTATCCATCTTGTGTCAATTTTGTAAGTGGTGAAGGTGTAGTTCCAGCGTTAGCCTGTTACATGTGGTTATCCGGTTCCCCACATGCACAAGTTTGATGCCCTGGTGCCTGTTGTCAGCTCTTCGGGAGCCTCATCAGATCATAGTTAAATTAATGAGCCCACAGTAGTAGCATCCCCATTATCCAGCAATTAATTTTTGTTCAATGTTTCAAATATTCTTAAGGCCTAATGTGTTTTTAGCTATATACATTAACGCTGAATAGCCTTATAACCATTCTGCTTTTCACATTCTGTATAGTATGAGTAGTCAGTAAATTACATGACATATTCAGCCTGTTCAACTCTATTCTAAAACAGGCTTTATGTTAGATTAATATGCCTAATTGTTGCTAATGTATAGGGGCAGACTAGGCTGAGCTGTGATGTACGGCAGATATGTGTATTAAATGTAATTTAAACTTATATTTCCAATTTCGGATGGTTTTTATCTCGACATAACCGCCTCAGATTTGAAGAGCATCTTTATTTCCATCTGATCCTATTATATACAACTCATCTCCTGGCTGAAATGCTGCCATCTGTTTATGTACGTTCTTTACTTTTTTAATAGGTTCTTTATCCTATTATTGTTATTATTTTTAATTTTTTTGTCTTGTAGTTCCAATATTTAGCTTCTCTCTGGACCTTATCATGTTAAATGCATTAAATCTTGAAAATGAGTGGATTTTTTCTTGTTTTTATCTATGTAGGTTACTACAAAAGTTTCAAGACAGACTATGTTCTGGTGGTCCACTGTTTCACTTTCTGGTCCATCTGTGCAAGTGTTAACTTTCGTAATGACCAGAGTATGGCTCATAATTTTTGATTGTATGCCAAAAGTGTATAGACCATTTGAGAGGGAAGTCAATGGTGTTTGTGCTTGGAACGGAGGGAGCCTCTTACTCCTAAGACAGAGGTTCACGCTATTCCTTTCTTGTCAAGAGTTGAGCTAAATATAAATTTTGTTTTTGTTATTAACTTTAGACACCATTGAGTTCAAATTACTACAACATTGCTCTGGATGACTACTGGAGTCTTTATTTATTTTTTATTGTAATTTTGCTCACCTGCTGCTCTCAGTTTACCCTGCACACCCCTGAATCCGTCCTTTTTGAGGACCATCCCCTCCCCCGTTATTGTAACTCTCTGCTCACTAGCCCGGTGCTGGAGCACAAACAGGACTCTATTTTCCTGATACATCCTAAGCTTTAGGCAAACATTGTGTCTCTAGATATCAGGTGTTAATTTTTTTTTATGATCATGCTCCTCTTTTTCATGGGAAAAATAATCTGCCTTATATATGTGCAGTTGACAGTTTCCCTTTCGTTTCCCAGCAGAAGAGGCCTCTTTTCCTGCCTCTTTCCTGTCCCCTCCAGGGACAGAGGTTTTTCTAATCTGTTCTTTTTCCCACAGTTGCATCAGTCCTTTATTGGTGCCTCAAGAATGACAAGAGTTTTGCTCTTGGGAAAGGAGATTCTACTATAGGTATGTTGGGTTTCACCACTTTCTGGCAGCGGAGGCTTCTAATGAGTCAAGCTTTTTCTGGTCCCCTATCATAGGACTGCAAGTAGAATGCAAATATTATATCGACCCAAAATATCTGAACAGGACTTATGATAACGTGTAATGGCTGTTACAAGAAACTGAGTTTGTGAACTAAAATTTTTGATTCAATATAGCTTTCTTGTACTAAGTAGAGTGAAAACCATCTTAAAAGAAAGGAAGTGAGAAGAATCTATCCTCTGCATTTAGGAATTGTCCCTCCGGGTACAGGTAGCAGGAATATTGCAAAAAATAAGTAATTAAATAGAGTTTACAGTTGAATTACATCCGATGAATTGATCTTTTGTTACATGAAGTACCTTATCATTTTAATGGTTATGAGTAATAGTATAATCACATTATTAACTCGACATATTGGACAATGCCAGAAAAATTCCTTGAATGATGACTATATTAGAGATGTAACTTTCAAGTGAAAAATTTGTAACTCTTTCTAGTAGAAAAGAATATGATCTCCCTCAGTTCCCCAGCTGCATCACAGCTCACTGCATCCTCAAACTCCTAATCCCAAGTGATCCTGCTGCTTCAGGTCCCAAAGAAGCTGGGACTCTAGATGTGCATATGCCCAGAACATTTTGCATATTTTTTTTGTAGAGACACTGGCTGGTCTCACACTACTGTCTTAAGTGGCCCTTACCTTTTGTAAGGGCTTGAGAAAGTTCTAGGGTTACAAGTCCATCATGTAACATAGTTTTAAAAGTATTTAAATTCAGATTTCTTACCATTTCCCAAAGTTAGAGCACAGCATTTTAAACACAAACACCTATTCATCAATACTTGAGTTTGACAATTGATGTGTACTGAAAATTACAATGTAATAGTTTAGATAGATTAGGAATGGTATTTAAAAACTCATTATCTAACATCATTTAAGGTTTATGTTTTGCTAAGATTTAGAATATATACTTGGAGACATGAGTAAATTCACACCTATTGGGCACAGTGCATACTGTTTGGGTGAAGGGAACACGTAAGTGTATAACTTTGATTCAACTTGTATGAAAACAAAGTATGTAAATAAGATATGTGTACCCGTAATATTCTGAAATAAACACTCCCCCCCCCAAAAAAAGCTCCACAAGCCTCCTGAAGCAGATATCTTTTAATTATTTTACCTGTTGTGATCACATTACGAGGGGCTTTTTTTTCACGGACAATTGTCACTTTGCTGTGTATCCACACCCTGTTTGGAGCAAAACTTCCAAAAATCTCCCCATGTACAGAAAACCCTGATTTTCACAGTGTCATTCTATTACCTTGATCAAAGCTGATCGAAACACAAATTAACCCAATCACTAAGGAAAAGCTATTTACAGGTAAGTCTGTAGGCACACTTCTTTTTAACGAACAAAAGTCTCTAACAGACACCTCACAAAATCACACCAGAGATGGCAAATAAAGTTATAAAGAAATGCTCATCAAAAGATAGGAGCTTTAAAAAGAACCCACAATGAGGTAACATTTCATACTCACCAGAACAGCAAAAATTAAAAACACTTTCACCAAGTGTTGACCAGAATATGAGCCATTTGAACTGTCATTGTTAAAGAGATATTTACTTTAAACATATTTTGACATTTCCTGTAAAAGTCTAACATTTTTCAGTATCTTCCCAAGAGAAATGAAAACACATATTCACTGCTGACTTGTACAAACAATCATAGCTACTTTATTTACAATAATCTCTAAATGAAACAACCCAAATGTACAAAAGCATATTAAGTGGAAAATCAAACTAGTACATCAGAAAATGAAACAAACTTCAGATACATGTTACAGTATGCATGATTATCAAGACACTATTGTGAGCAAGAGTTAGACACAAATATTACAGATTCTATAACCCCTTTTATATAAAAATCCTAAGAGAGGATTTAAAAAGTTATCATGGCAAAAAAAAATAAGCTTAATGGTTTCCTGAGGTCAGGGTATGGGAGAGTATCCATTGAAAGGGGCATCAGCGGGAGCAGAGGCCCGCACCTGTAACCCTAGCACTCTGGGAGGCCAAGGCAAGTGGATTCCTTGAGCTCAGGAGTTCCAGACCAGTTTGAACAAGAGTGAGACCCCATCTCTAAAAATAGCCTGTCATTGGGGTAGGCACTAGTAATCCCAGCTACTTGGGATGCTGAGGCAAGAGAATCACTTGAGTCCAACAGGCTGAGGTCGCTGTGAGCTATGATGCACTTTATCAGGAGTATCAAGTGAGACTCTGTGAAAGGAAGGAAGGAAGAAAGGAAGGAAGGGAGGGAGGGAGGGAGGGAGGGAGGAAGGAAGGGAGGAGAAAGAGAGAAAGGAAGGAAGGAAGGAAAGAGAGAGAGAAAGAAAGGGGCATGAAGGGACTTTCTGGAGTGATAGAAATCTTAGCTATTTTGATTTTGTTGATGGTTTAAGGTGTATAGAGTTATACAGTTAAAATGTGGCATATTATTATTATTATTATTATTATTATTATTATTTTGGCTAGGGCTGGGTTTTAACCCACCTCCTCCGGTATATGAGGCTGGCACCCTATTCCTTTGAGCCACAGGCGCCACCCATAAATGTGGCATATTATTTATACAAATTATACTTCAAAAGAGTTTATACAAAATATTAAAATCAGAAAGGAAATTTGTCAATGATGTTTACTTGTAGTGACGGATAGAAAGTTGGGATTAGACAGACTGAGAGCTGGTAGATGACGTAAGAAAGTATCTAGACAAGAGGCAAGGAAGACCTATGGGGGAAGGATAAATACAACTTAAAAAGAAAAATGTAAAGAAAACTAAAGAATTAGTGCTTGCTTTTTTTTTGTACTTCTGAAGTTGTAGAGTCAAATTCTCAAACTATCTAGTCACTATATGTTTGGTTTGAAATTATGATAATTCTATACTTCATGCTATGCACTGGATTTTTGGATTCACACAGATTAATAGCCTGAATCCTAAGCTACACTATGACAACACTTAGAGGTGACACATGTGAGATAATTATGTCATGAGGCTGGAGCCCTTATGAGGGGGGTTAGTGTCCTGATGAGAAGAGCCAAGAAAGAGATTATCTCTGTATCTTTGCCACATGAGAATACTGTAAGTGTCTCTACAAGGGAAAGGGCCCTCTCCAGACTTGCGATCTGGCTGCCCCTGCAACTTGGACTTCCTAGCCTCCTAATTGTGAAAAATAAATGTATGTAATTTAAGCTATCCAATCTACAGTATTCTTTTATAGCAGTCTTAACTAAGCCATTTCACAACCTAGTGGCTAAAAGACAAAGAAACTCGGTTACATCAGAGCAAACTTAGAATAAAAGCTACACATTTACCAGTCTAAGCAACTTGTATGGACAATTTCAAGCTATAAATGAGCAATAGTATACACTCGAACAAATAAAGATATTTCTGAAGTATTCACTCAACATATCCAAGTAATCTGTAAAAAAAAAAAGTAATAGTTTTATTGAAACTCCTGTTAATTTTTTGACGTCCAGCACTAAAACTTGGGAGTCACATTTGCATGACACTCTATCGTGGGCGACAGAGTGAGAGTCTGGCTTGAAAATAAAAAAGAAGAAAGAAAGAAAGAAAAGGAAAGAGAAAAAAAAGAGAAATTTGGCAAATGTTCTACAAGTACAAGTAAATCCTGTATTTAGTATAGTTTTCAGTAGTAACCTAAGGAATTTAGTAATTAATATATTAAGCAATGCATTTGAATTATGCTAACTATGTACTTCTTAAAGACAGAATTAAAGTTTTTTTTCACAATGCAAAACATGTACAAGGAAAAAAAAATAAAAAAACTTCTGTGGGTCTTTTCTTACTTTGCCTAATTTGCATATTTCTTCAGTAAAAATGAAACCATTACAAAAGAAAAATTAGCTGGAATTTCCCTGACAGGTGAAACAGAAGTATTTTGACAAGATTGTCAAGTATTAAGGTTAGCTCTATAGAGAAGACAGAAGTAGCCAACCCAGAGATGAATATCCTGAAAAAAGAGAAAGTGTCTTAGAAAAAGGAAAAGTTAAGTGTTAAATTCCATTGAATGTCATATTATTTGACTGTTGGACAAAAAGTACTCTGGTTTTATATCTCAGTCAAGATCTGAAGAAAAGCTCTTTGCTTTTGCCAAGAAAAAAAATGATAATAATAAATAGGTTGTATTAATATACTTTTAAATTTGGAGAAAAGCAGTATTTGAATTTAAAAAGACAGGAGGAGGTGTTCGTACTTGGAATAGTCCATGTTCTGACAAGATTCTAGCAAGAACGAAATCCTTAGAGAAATCTACAGGAAGATGTCTCACTTGATGAACATCAAATTTTTGTGCTTGGTACTTCCCAAGTCATTAGCATTTGAATTACTAAGCAGTATATGTCAGAACATCATATTTATAAGATACAATCACCCAGGCTCTGTGAATTCTTACAAGCTAAGAAAAAACTCTATAAGCAATTTTTACATGTCAGGACAGTAAAGTTTATCACCAGAAAGTTAGTTATATTCCTAATTTAATTTACTCTTTTCTTTAAATTGTGTTTAAAAATGCATTATTTGCACATCTTTCTCATACACAGTATTTCGGTTTGAGTGCATGCTTTTTGGAACAGGCAATTCTTTTCGCAGAAATCTGTGATTTATATGTAATTCTTTGGTTTGTATTATGACAATTCAAGACCATCTCAGAATTCCTAGATTAGTTTTAATACCCTTCACTAGGCTCATTCTTAGTATTATTGTATTTCACACATTACATTACGGTCTGTGATTTATTTATCCTGGAAGATTGTAGGCTACGTGAAGGCAGAGGTCAATCTTTACACACAGTGTGAGCAGACACACAGGTGTTCAGTGAATATTAAATCACCTACTGCTTACTGAAGCAGACACACCAGTGTTCAGTGAATATTAAATCACTTTTTTAAATGGAGCCATTTAAAAGCTTAAGACTTTAACATGACAGTATTTTAAATAAGTATACTTAACACCCTTGAATTAA
Organism: Arctocebus calabarensis; assembly: GCA_963573935.1. Taxonomy (NCBI): domain Eukaryota; kingdom Metazoa; phylum Chordata; class Mammalia; order Primates; family Lorisidae; genus Arctocebus; species Arctocebus calabarensis. Next base: position 55,292 of record CAUYON010109075.1, read on the forward strand.
TTCACTAACAATGAAATAACACAAAATTAATCTCTTTTCAATAATAAGTTAAATTGTTGCTTTTATTTTTGTTTTTTTAGTTATCTTTTTAAAGTTTGTAGCTCCTTCATTTCTATCCTGTGTGCCTGCTCTGACATCCATGATTCTCATTAATTGCACTCCATAAAGAGGAGACTGTTGTACTTCCCACATCACCACCTGGTATGTGCTTTCAATCAAACCTACAAGTTGTTTTGTGAAAAAGAGCAGAATAAAAAGCCATTTCCTGGTAATATTTTAGATATAGGCATTGTACTATGACCAAAGAAGAAGCCTCAAAGCGAAATAGCCATGATGAGTTGAATATTTCACTCATTTCTATTACTTGAAAATATTCCCAAGCCTCAAATTTCTCTCAAAGGAGCCATCAAAGTTTTAAAATAATCCTCTAATCCTAAGCCATTTTTCTTCAATGTCCCCAGGGTACCTAAAGGAACTTGGATATTTCTCATATTTTCAGAAAAATTTAATCTTTTAATAATTTAAAAATGAATTTTTTAATTGTGATTTGTTTTCTGATGACATTATAATACTTATTCCTGAAAGGGATCTTCAGTGTTATTCTGTCTATATTTTCACAAGTGAAGAAACAGACACAGAAAAGTAAAACCACCTGTCCTAGCCAAGTGGCCAAAAACCTGGCTCTGCCTACTGGGGTGGTATTCTGAGTCAGCACTGAGGAGCTTTGGGAAACGAGGTGAATTTTTAGAATTCTATTCTTCCTTTTCCTTGTTTGTACAATGAGGATACGTATAAGTGAGGCCTACATTGTGGGAATTAAATAAAAGAATGTGAAAGTCTTGGAGCAATGCCTAACATAAAAGTAATCACGTACTAACAGTTCACTCTTTGTTATAGAAATTTCAAATCCTTCTCAAGTCTTTATTCAATTCTTAACGTAAGATAGCATACGATCTTTCATGTGATATTTAAGAAAAATATGTATAATGCTTTCAATATAGGTACTTTTGAGGAGCAGAATTATCTTTTTTTTTATTTTTGTTTTAAGCTCATTGAGGGTACAAAGAATTAAGTTACACTGCATTTGTTAGGTAAAGTCCCTCTTGTAATTGTGTCCCATGCCCAAGAGGTGTGTCATCCACCATAATACACCATCACTCTCCCTTCTCCCTTCTCACTGCACCCTTGTTACCCCACCTCCCACCTAGTATTGATCTGAGTTTTAATCTTATGTGGATATATAGTAGATCCTCTATTGCCTTCATATTAGAATTGAGTACATTGGATTCCTACTTCTCTATTCTTGTGATACTTTACTAAGAAGAATGTGTGCCATGCTGTATATATACCTCAACTTGTTAATCCATTCCTGGGCTGGTGGGCATCGAGTTTATCTCCACATTTTGGCAATTGTAAGTTAAACTGAGATAAACAAACAGTCTAGTGCAAATGTCCTTATGATAAAATGATTTTTTTTTTTCTTCTGGGTAGATGCCTAGTCATGGGATTGCAGGATCAAATGGGAGTTCTAATTTGAGTTCTTTGAAGCTTCTTCATACTCCCTTCCAAAAAAAGTTGTATTACTTTGCAGTCCCGTCAGCAGTGTAAAAGTTTTCCATTCTCTCCACATCTATAGCTTAGAGACTTTGTGAAGTAGGCTATCCTCACTGGGGTTAGATGATACCTCAGGGTGATTTTGATTTCCAATTCTCAGATGATTAGGGATGATGGGCATTTCCTCAAATGTTTGTTAGCTATTAATTTATCTTCATCAGAGAAGGTTCTGTTCACCAGTGGTAGATGAGATTGTTTGCTTGGTTTTTTTGTTCATTAATTGGTGCTTTCTGAATGCTCTAGTTATCAACTCTTTGTCAGATTATACCCTGCAAATATCTTTTCCCATTCTGAAGATTGTCTTTTTGCTTTACTTGTTGTGTCCTTGGCCTTAGAGTAGCATTTCAGCTTATTTAAGTCCCATTTGTTAATTTTTGTTGTTTTTTCCATGGCCTCTTTGTCATAAAATCTTTCCACAGTCCAACATCATTAAGGGTTTTTTGCATACTTTATTCTAAGATTTTTATCATTTTGTGCCTTAGATTTAAATCTTCTATCCATCTTGAGTCCATTTTTATAAGTGGTGAAAGGTGCACGTCCAGTTTCAGTCTGTTACATATGGTTATCCAGTTCTCCCAGCACCATTTGTTGAATAAAGATTCATTTCCCTACTGTATGCTTTTGTTTGGTTTATCAAAGATCAAATGGCAAGTAGAGACTGATTTCTTCTCTTGTTTTTCTATTCTGTTCCATATTGCCCAGCTAATTTTTCCATTTTTAGTAGAGACCAGGTCTTGCTCTGCTTGGGCTGGACTTGAACTCCTGACTTCAAGGAATCTTCCTGCTTCAGCCTCCCAGAGAACTAGCATTACAGGCACAAGCCCCTGCACCTGACCTGTGGCAGTCCTAACTTTTTAAGCTAAAATATTTGAAGCAAGGTTTAAAAAGGTTTAAAAAGAAAGCAAAAGGGGAGGAATATTGAAAGGAGGATGAGTCTGAGCAGGATAAATAGCACATTGCTTACTTCAAAGGACTAAATCATTGCAAAACAGAATGAAAGGAAGTAGCATTCACCACTCAAAAGGCTGTAAGTCCTCATTGCTAAGTGTCAATTTCACTCACTGTCCAGTGAGGCTAGCTTAAAGTCCAGAGGTTCTGTCAAGCAATCCATAAACAACTCTAACTGACACAGTTTAGAATGGTTGTTTACATTATTATTTGTTTTAATAAATTCAATGGACTATTTAATGAAAATTATTTTAATAGAATCAAACCATTTGGTTAGAAAGTTTATGATGAAAAATGTCTACCTGCTGACCGCTATCTTTATATCTTAGAGTACTATTCCTTGGAATCAATCTAAAAGGTATGGGAGCTATTTTTCCTTATTTATTGAATGTATTTATACATTTATAAGTATGAAGCTTTTGTTGCTATTGTTAATACATGTACTTCATATAGAATCTATTTGTATTCATCTTATGGTAGATAAATATAAATATTATCTACCATTTTTATATCATTCTCTTTTTCTTCACCACTGTAGTGCCTTCTATTAAAAATTTATTTGAAGGTGGTGCCTGTGGCTCAAAGGAGTAGGGCGCCAGCCCCATATGCCAGAGGTGGAGGAGCCCCGGCAAAAAACTGCAAAAATATATATATATATATTTGAATTAATACTCCATAATTACTTTTGGTAATTTTCCTCTAATTTTGTTTTTTTGCTTATTCCTCCTTTCTGAAGGTCCTATTAGTTGGCACTGTAACTCTTTAAATTCACTCTGAAATTGTCTAATAGTTTTTTTTCTTACATTCCAACTCTATCTTTTGATTCTATTTTATAGATGTATCAGATTAATATTTCAACTATTCCTAGGAATTTTGTGACATTTTCTTTCATTAATTTTATTAATTTTTTATTATGGTAATATATTTTGTTATTTTGTGTTGGATGGAATATTGTCTGTTCTCTTAGTTTTTTTATTTATAGCTATTTCTGTACTTAGACATTTAATTGTGAACTATATAAATCTTCCAGTACTAATTGCACATTATTTGTCTATATCATGTTAGAGGCTTTCTTAAATAATATGGAATCTTTGACTGCCTATGTTAAAGAGGAATGTGTTGAAAAGCAAACTAGCAGCTCTGTGTGCATGGGTGGGTCTTGTTTTAGCTTTATGTAAGAATGATGAGGCGGCATACCAGATTCAGACAGGAGTAGCATGAATGTCAGTATCCACAAAGCTATCTTTGATTCCATTCCATTTGTTCAGGAAATAATAAAGTATCTCTGTCAGAATACTATGTGACTGACTGCTACCATATTATTCCAGTTCAAAGTTATATCACTGAGAGACACACCACGTGAGTCTTACTTAATTAGCCTGTTTAATATCAGCTTAAAATCTAGGAAGACTGAGCATCTGTCCTGGGTTGCCTTTGGTGTTCTTCAGAGTTTCAACTGCCTTCCTTGAAGGAAACGCACTCCAGTGCATGACAAGGGCCAAGAGGGGTTCTGGCACCACCACCTCCCACCTCTGATATTGTTTGGGGGCCTGAGGCTTGCATAGTATTTCTTTTGTTGACTTGTGCAAAGTTGAGCAATAGAAGGATGCTAGCTTCATGAGTTTAGGTTATTCTGAAGTTCAGGGACTTGGATGACCCCATTTCCATTTGGACAAGCCCACTGTCACTGTCTACCCTTGAGGCTGAGCCAAATTCGTGGGCTAGTAATGTGCTCTTTCAGGGTATTCACAGATTAGTGCTATTCCAGAGCACAACTTCTAAGAGAGAAGGAAGTGCTGGTAGGCATCCTTTATCTGTGCCACACCTTCCCCCCAAGCCCTTATCCTGGCACCCAGAGAGATCATCCTACTCCTCCACAGGCACCACACGACCTGACAGATGGTGCTTGGGGCAGCCATGTCTATCTCTGTCTGCTAGAAAAGCTTTAGAATTTTTTTTTCCTTTTTTTTTTTTTTTATTGTTGGGGATTCATCGAGGGTACAAGAAACCATGTTACACTGGTTGCATTTGTTAGGAACAGACCCTCTTACAATCTTGTTTTGCCCCCAAAAGGTGTGGCACACACCAAGACCCCAAGACCCTACCCCCCCACTCCTCCCTCTCTCTGCTCTTCCTTTCCCCACCCCTCCCTCATTCTTCCTCTCTCTGCTCTCCCCTTCCTTCACCCCCACCGTGTCAATAATTGTCATTAATTTTTGATGTAAATATCTGTGAAGCCAAACTCAGATCAAAACAT
>CAUYON010109077.1:0-30814 GCA_963573935.1 Arctocebus calabarensis
TATGAATTGGGCTGCAATAAACATTCTGGTACAGATATCTTTGTTATAATGTGATTTTTGGTCTTCTGGGTATGTACCTAGTAAAGGAATTATAGGATCGAATGGCAGGTCTATTTTTAGATCTCTAAGTATTCTCCAAACATCTTTCCAAAAGGAATATATTAGTTTGCATTCCCACCAGCAGTGTAGAAGTGTTCCCTTTTCTCCACATCCACACCAGCATCTCTGGTTTTGGGATTTTGTTATGTGGGCTAATCTTACTGGAGTTAGGTGATATGTCAAAGTAGTTTTGATTTGCATTTCTTTGATGATTAAAGATGATAAGCATTTTTTTCATGTGTTTGTAGACCGTGCACCTGTTTTCTTTAGAGATGTTTTTCTTCAAGTCCTTTACCCACCCTGTAATGGGATCACTTCTTCTTTTCTTGCTAATACATTTGGGTTCTCTGTGGATTCTGGTTATTAAACCTTTGTCGGAGGCATTACCTGCAAATATTTTCTCCCATTCTGAGGGCTGTCTGCTTGCTGTACTTACTGTGTTCTTGGCTATATAGAAGCTTTTTAGTCTGATCAAGTCCCAGTGGTGTATTTTTGATACTGCTTCAATTGCCTGGGGAGTTCTCTTCATAAAATATTTACCCACGCTGATTCCTTCAAGAGTTTTCCCTGCACTTTCTTGTAGTATTTTTAAAGTGTCATGTCTTAAGTTTAATTTTTTTACCCAGTGAGAGTCTATCTTAGTTAATGGTGAGAGGTGTAGGTCCAGTTTCAGTCTTCTACAGGTTGCTAGCCACTTCACCCAGCACCATTTGTTAAATAGGGAATCTTTTCCCACTGAATGTTTTTAATTGGTTTGTCAAAGATCAAATAATGGTAAGTAGCTGAATTCATCTCTTGATTCTCTATTCTGTTCCATACATCTACCTCTCTGTTTTTGTGACAGTACCATGCTGTTTTGATCACTATTGATTTATAGTACAGTCTCAGGTCTTGTAGCATGATTCCTCCTGCTTTGTTTTTATTTCTAAGTAATGTCTTGGCTATTCGAGGCTTTTTCTGATTCCACATAAAACAAAGTATTATTTTTTCAAGATCTTTAAAATATGACAATGGAGCTTTAATAGGAATTGCATTAAAATTATATATTGCTTTGGGTAGTGTGGACATTTTAACAATGTTGATTCTTTCCAGCCATGAGCATGGTATGTTTTTCCATTTGTTAACATCTTCAGCTATTTATTTTCTTAGAGTTTCATTGTTCTCTTTATAGAGATCTTTCACGTCCTTTGTTAGGTAAACTCCCAAACTCCATTTCATCTTTGTGAAAGGAATAGAGTCCTTGACTGTTTTTTGGCTTGGCTATTATTGGTATATATGAAGGCTGCAGATTTATAAGTGTTGATTTTGTAGCCTAAGATACTGCTGTATTACTTGATAACTTCTAAAAATTTTATAGTAGAATCCATGGTGTTTTCCAGATATGCAATCATATTGTCTGCCAATAGTGAAAGTTTGATCTCTTCTGACCCTATAAGGAAACCCTTGATCACCTTTTCATCCCTAATTGCAATGGCTAAAACTTCCATTACAATGTTAAAGAGCAATGGAGACAATGGGCAACCTTGCCTGGTTCCTGATCTCAGTGGAAATGATTTCAATTTAGCACCATTCAATATGATATTGGCTGTGGGTTTGCTGTAGATGGTCTTTATTAGTTTAAGAAATGTCCCTTCTATACCTATTTTCTTGAGTGTTCTGATCATGAGAGGATGCTGGATATTATCAAAAGCTTTTTCTGCATTAATTGAGAGAATCATATGGTCTTTTATGTGCTGAATTACATTTATTTGTTTAAATTTATGTGCTGAATTACATTTATAGATTTACGTACATTGAACCAGCTTTGAGAACCTGGGATAAAGCCCACTTGGTCATGGTGTATAATTTGTGTGGTGTGTTGCTGGATTCTGTTTGTTAGGATCTTATTGAATATTTTTGCATCAATATTCATTAGTGATAGTGGTCTATAATTTTCTTTTCTTGTTGGGTCTTTTCCTAGTTTAGGGATCAAAGTAATGTTTGCTTCATAGAATGTGTTGGGTAGTATTCCTTCTTTTTCTATATTTTGGAAAAGGTTGAGTAATATAGGTACTAGTTTCTCTTTAAAGGTTTGGTAGAATTCTGACGTGAAGCCATCTGGTCCCGGGCTTTTGTTTTTAGGGAGATTTTGTATAGTTGATGCTATTTTAGAACTTGATATAGGCTTATTCAACATTTCCACTTGATTCTGGTTAAGTCTTGACAGACTCCTCAGAAATTAAAAAAATCCTTAATGAATATTATAAGAAACTTTACTCTTAGACATATAAAAATCTGAAGGAAATTGACAAATACTTGGAAGTAGTTTCTGGATTTCTCACAAAGGAAGCTGTTCACGACTTGCTGCTGAGTCAGAGAGTTATGGGGAGGGTGTTCTAGGGCTTCTTAGTTGACCCTTTTGCTGCTGTCACTCTGTCATTGTTTGATTAATAAATATGAGACTTTTTTATATATATACATGTGTTTATTAAGTTCCCACTTTTTGCTTTTACAGAATTTAAAAGGCTTAAAATTTAATAACAGTAACTGTTTAAGATAAGGACTAAAAACAAAAACCTTGAAAACAATCTTTTTTTGAAATTATCTTTTACTTTTAATTATAAATATTAGTTGTCCATTTTTTGAGACTTTGGAAAAAAAATAAGAAGTTAACTGATGACTCCATACTGAGCCTCAGAGTTAAAGCAGTCTATAAAGACACATACTCTTATTTGACAAAGTGAATGTTACTTACTTTGCATTATTATTATTAATATTGCTTAATATTTCGATACAGTAATTGTCTGATTTCTTTTCTGAATATATTTATCTTAGTTCATTCTAAATACGAGACTTTTCTCTGTCTTATTTTCAAACTACCTCTCAACAAAGTGATAGAAGAACATAATTTTTTGAGCTACAGAAAATATTTAGATCTAAACTTACAAGTAATAGAACTTCAAGAATGGAAAAGGAAGAGTTTAAACTCCAATGATAATACTACTATAAGTATATATGCTATTCATCTCAATACTCAAAGAACATCTATTTCTAAGAATCATGTCACTTTTCCATTGCAGAGGCAAGGTTGCAAACAGTCTTTATCTCATTTCACTTCAATAAAAGACATTGTCTAGTAATGGGTTTCAGAATATGCTGCCCCAAGGGATGACTACAGAAGATTAGAATATTTCACCATAAATATGTTACCACCAATAATTCTTATTCCATTTATGAACTAGTTATTTTGAAAAACTATGGACATAGGAGAAGCTCTGAAAATTGATCCTTTTATAAGAGAAATGTACATCTCTAAAGGAAATATTCACTTGCAAAAGAAGGGATGATCAAGTCACTAGAGACTCTTAATCAGTGAAGAAATCATTGACTTAAATTTTCAAAATAAACTTTCCCTTGCTTTATGGCATTTTCCCTTCTCATCTTACTTAACTATATCTATCCCCATATCCTTATTCCTGTGTTTAAGAGAACTATGGTATTTATGCCTGAAGTCTAAGACTTTGAAACGTACTTTAGAGATTTACTCATTTTTCTAGGTTATTTCTCCTATATATAAGAGGTATACACAAGTTATTAAACTTGTTTGTTTTTCTCTTGTTAATCTGTCTTTTATTACAGGGAATCTCAACTTAGAACTCATGAAAGGGAAAGGAGAAAATTATTTTTCCTCCCCTGTACTTGGTAAGGTGATGCCAAGGACACCAGCAGGACCTCCTTAAATATTAGTCTGTCTAAGCAGTTGGAATTTCTGTAAGATTAATTACCGTGTTAGGATTTCTTCCCTGTGAAGTACCATAGGAAGAATGATATGAGAAAGGAGGTAGATAGCACACTATCTGCCATTAATGCCTTAATGTTAATTTTTTAACCTGAAGGATAACTCAGAACAATTATTTATGGTTATGCTGTCATAAGAGTAAGGGAGAATGATAGTTCCAGAGATTGATTTATAAAGTTAACATAAAAATTGAATGTGCCCTATATGCTCTGCCTAAATAGAATCCCAAAATAGGTAGTATGGAACAGATTGGGAGATAAAAGTCTCCTAGAAATAGGAGAAATATAAGAAAACTTATTCTTATATGTGTTTGAAAACAAAAGACAAACTCTTGCTCTGAATAAGTCATTCTTATCTGTCCATATCACCCATCAACTACATATAATTATTATTCCATAAAGGTTTCTATCATTCCATAAATTTTTAGTATAATACACATTCTTTTCCTGAGCATTATAAGGTACAATAGAAACTTCTCTTTCTTTAGATACCAGTATAATTTTTTTAGAAACCCTAAAATGAATGGAGTCATTATTAGGTATCTCTGAAAATAAGTACTTTGAGTGACAAAAACATTTTTTTTATGGATAATACTGGCAACATCTCCTACATACATTTTCAGAAATAAAGAGACTTTATTACATAAATATTAGACAAAGCACTCTTCATCTACTAATAGATGAGCAAGAAAGTGGTCATTAGAGTAAATGGTGAAGTTACTTAGGTTTATATCAGTAATGCATGGAATTAACTATATTTAATGTTATTAGAGAGGAATAAGCCATCTTCCTGATCATAATCATCTTGATCCAATTCCATTCTCTAAAAATTTTAATTTATCTAACTTATAAGGAAATGTGTTTAACAAAGGCACTTCACAATATTAGTGCAATTTGCATCAAATGCACTAGAGAAAATTACCTAATACAATTTTCTAAGCCATTTAGTATCATGAACTAGGCACTAAAAGGAGAAAATTGCATTTTATGATTTGTAGGCTGTTGAAAACATCACACACCTGAATTCACACAATCTGCATATTTTTGTGCAATTCTCTCAACAAAAAAACCAAATCTTTCAGAAGCCAGAATGCTAACTTGAAGATTTTACTGCATTAAACTAAAACAGAAAGATAAGACCCTAGCTCTATTTGAGAAAAAAAACAATAACTATAAAAATGCCATAATCATTTCTTTCCTACTTTTGTAATAAAATCACAAGTCTCCCCTTGTCTCTATTTGTATGTTATCTTTTTGTATGATTGAAAGAATAAAAAGATTAAAACTAGGACTGAAAAAGTATGCATGCATTTATTTCATTAACTTGCATCATCTTTTCAATCAAAGGTTACTAAGTAACAGTACCAAAGGGGGAAAAAACAACACCTATATATCAATAGATTATTAAGAAACTTGTGCCAGCATAAAAGTAAATTGTATAAATTGGATACAGTTACTCATTTAGAAAATTAAACTTGTAAAGAAGACCTCTTGATTTGTAATTCCCTATTCAGCTATCAGAGAAGGACAGAAAGGTAATAAAAATAAACAAAGACATGGTACTTGCCATTATGATACATAAATATAAGTTTTTCAGATTTTGTCAAGTTGAACAGAATGTCTATCATTTCTATGTTATCACTGTGTGGCATTTACAAAACAGTGACTATAAAACTCTATAAAGAAGATTACTCCTGAGTTCTGGTGTCACAGTGCTGCAAGCATGGCAAGGTCACATTTCAGTTCAGACACCCCAAAACTGACTCATCTTGCCAAAGGGAATAGAATGTAAAACACATCCTTAACCTCGGCATCAGAAAGAGAAATAAGATGGCAGAAAAGACACAAGGGCAGACAAAGATTTCTCAGGCAAGAGAAGGAGCTGCAGGGCCAAGCAAATAGACAAAAGTTATTCTTGAGGTTAACAACTAATGCAGACAGCAAGCATTTTGCAGGGCATATTGGAGCAAAGGAAGCAAAGACTCTTGTAGAAATCAATTTATAAAGACTATACTTAAAGTGACCTTTGAGCAATTGCATTAGCAGGGACTGAGAATTTTTTGCAAATAGAATAAGGATCCTAAAAAAAGATATATCAACACCAAAGAAGGAAGGCATAGCAACAAAAGCAAAGTGACATATGCAATAAGAAATCCGGATTAAAGTGGAACACAAACTACTTTCTAAGCCAGACTTGGCTTTCTTACATTTCCTTAACAAGGAGCATTTTGTCACTTTACATGAAAACTGTATGTATTTTGTTTGTTTGTTTTAAAAACTGTTGTACTGAGGGTGACTTTCAATAGGTCGAAGTGAGGTAACTTTTCTGGTATGTAGGAAAACCCAACTCAGAAGCAGGTTGTCTAGATATGGTTTAGCACCAGGTTCCCCACGATGGTGTATTTTGACTGGAGAGTGGGTGGTCTGCTCCTCACCGGACCCCAGTGCATACTGGAGTGGGGGAGGGTGCACAAATGAGAACTTTATAGTATATCTGTTAGGGTAGCTGCATATGCCTATGTGAATAAATCCATACATTGTCAGTAATATCAATCCGTGTCATAAAGTCCATACAGTGTCATTCCATGGCATGTGTTCAAGCTTTCTCAACAAATATTTATATCCTATTAAATAAAGCTGGGAATGACCATGTCATTCTGGGAACTGTCACCTACTGATTTGTGGATCATATAATCTTAGCTGTTAGCAGTATCTTAGAATGGGAGGACACAGTAAAACATATGTCATAAACAGCCTTCTAAATAGGCCCAATGCTCTCATTCTGTCTGTATTAACAACCTCGTGTAATTCCCTGCTTGAGCATAGATATGACATAATGACTTGCTTTTTAGAAAGAAAATGATGAGATATCACTTCTGAAAATATGTTACAGTAGTCTGTGGTTCTGTCTTGCTCACACTCTGTCTCTTGCTCACTTCCCCAGAGGGAAGCCAACTGCCTTGTGTGCTACTCTGTTGAGAGATCCACATGGTAAGGAACTGAGGCCAACCTCAGCCACCTGCCAGGGAGAAACTGAGGCCTCAATCCAACAGCTCCTAAGAAAGTGAATCCTGCCCACAGGATTGATGTGGGATTGGCATCCTTCCCCCATCAAACCTAAATGTTACTGAAGTCTGCAGACACCTGGCTTGCAGCCTTGCAAAAGACTTTGTGCCAAAGGACCTGGCTGAAAAAGTAAAACATATGCCTTTATTATTGCTAGATTTGGAATAAATTATATTAAAGTGATTAATAAATGAGCAACTGACCTCTATAAAGGCTGTTTTTTTATTTTTGCTCTAAATTTGTGCCACATTATCAGTAGTAATTTTATTAATGAGATTTTCTTTATTTTTCCTCTAGAATGTCTACTTACTAAGAATGATAAAAACAGGGAAACCATTTACGTTAAGAAAAAGAAAAAAACAGAAATTGAAAATAATATCTATTATTTAAACATTGCAAAAGGCTAACAATTCTTATAAAATTAAGAATTAAATGTATAAAATAATACACTTAAAAGAGAGCTTGTTATATTACTTCATTTAAAATTTGAATACATTAATATATAATTAAAATTTTATTTTACATCTAAGTCCAATATTTTTATCTTTACTTGAAGTAAAAGTATTGTGCATTAATTTATTTGCAATAGCCTTTTGTCTAGGCCTCCACATATGTGGCAGAAAGCTTAATGAAAAAGGTCAAGCATTCCTATTAATAGGATACAGCACTTACTTGGTATTAACATTTGTTTATTTTGGAGAAACTATTTCATGCCCAATACCTTTCATGATCCTTTTTTGTTCTTGATTTGTAAAGATATTCAGCCTCAATTTATTTCCTGGCTTTCATACTACTCAAAAGTGTGACCGCACTGACCTTTGTTCTAACTTTCTCTTTTCCAGAACTTTAGTTATTCTGCACTTATTACTGCAGTGTATTAAGCCTTCAATCGAGCCTCTAGTCTGGAGTTTCAACTAATTCAGTTCCACTCCTGGCTGAGTGATTTTGCCTTCCTATGCCATTTCCAGTTCATAATGCCCTTTTCAATGAAAACAGCAAAAAAAAATTTAATCAATTCTTCACTGCTCAACAAAATTATTTAATATTTCCAAATTTAACCAAGATTTCTTTGCCTCTTCCTTCCACAACATCCCTCAACTGATCCAAGTGATTCTCAATCCTTCCTACTCACCAAATGAATCTGATTGCTAGAGTGACACCATCTAAACTGTGTCAGCTCCCATCACTAGGACTTAACATCTGATATCCCCCCAGAGAACACATTCCAATACTGGCCCCTTGGATAACTTGTTCTCAAAGCAGCATGGTGCAGTGGAAATTGTTTAGTCTTGGAGTCAGATGAGGTGGAACCAAAATTTTTACTCCAACATTTTGGAATTAGGATATCTTGGGAAAATTGTTGTTTCCTAATAATGAAATAATACTCTCCTGAGTTACAATTAAGAAATGGACATGCAAAGTCTAATATGGTTTCTCAGTAACAACATTGTAAAACCATGTGTCTGGCCACAAAGACTTCCCTTCTTTCCTTCTATGGTAGTAGAAGTATCGAAACAAGGAAAAATAAATCCACATGAAGAAGAATATGATTGTTGAACAGTAAGACTCCATGGCCTTTGAGAGAGGGAAGGAACTAAGGACTCTTTGGAGACCTAAGAGCATATTTCGGAGGAGAAGGCCTCCCAGATCCTAGAGCTATAGAAAGTATGTCCTCTTTAATGTAACAATGGATTGGGATGTGAGTGTGTGTGTATAGTTCCACATTTTCCTTTTGTCTATCTATTTACAAAGGAAAAGAAAAACAGACATAAGCCAAAATTAAAGCAAAACAAAACAAAAACAATTAGAAAGCATGATACCAAACAGATAGTCTCTGAACACCAAGAATACTGTTTTTATAAGAGCCTGCACAAGAGAGAAAAGAAGATCAGAAATGCCTAAACAAGACTTATCTTATACGGAAAAGATAACTCTCTCTCCTGAAACTTCATAAAATTAAGAAAAGCCTTGGGCAGGACCTGTGGCTCAGTGAGTAGGGCTCCGGCCCCATATACCAAGGGTGGCCAGTTCAAACCCACCCCCAGCCAAACTGCAACAAATAAATAACCGCACGTTGTGGCGGGTGCCTGTAGTCCTAGTTACTTGAGAAGCTGAGGCAAAAGAATTGCCTAAGCCCAGAAGCTGGAGGTTGCTGTGAGCCGTGACTCTACCCAGGGCGACAAAGTGAGACTGTTTAAAAAAAAAGAAAAGCCTCAGGTAGTTTAATAAGATGGACTTCATACTATTTTTATTGGGTACAACTATGTTCTTTTTAACTCCTGTACTTGATCATTTGCTCCACAAAAAGAGGCAAATTAAGTGAAATAATCCTTTAAAATGATATTTGGAGGGCTGCTTAAATATTGTCTTTAGAACAATTTCAAGGTTATTACCAGACTGTTGTCCTCTATTATGTCAATTATATATAGAATGTAACAAAAAATGTATACACATTTTAAGAAAGAAAGTTATTAAATTTGTAATATTCAAGTCATATTTCACTTCTAAATTACAAGAAGTATGCAACATAACTTGTATTCGTCTTTTGTTATCAGTATACAGTGAGTGTTACAATACTGATTTTTCCTCTCTTAAAATGTTTATATCTTTTTTTTGGCCTCCTTTATTTTTTATTTATAAAACTTTTGTGATGGCTTTCTTATACAACTATATGCCTGAATTTCAGTTTTCATTTCATGTACATTTTTTTGTATAACTGAAGTTGAATAGCAGGAAGACCTGTGGGCGGTGTTTCCTGTAAAACATACTTGCACTCTCAAGCCGTTGGTTACTTTTTCAGTGGTTTTCAGCAAACAATCTATTTTTTCTGCTAGCAATCACTCAGTACTGCTATAACAGATTTGATAAGATTTTCTCTTTCTTCCAAGAAATGTATATACATGTATATTATGTCTTTGTTGAATATCTTCTATAAGAATAGTTTCTAAAATCTATTATCACGATAAAGTTTCAACATAAGAAACATATTCTAAATTATATCTTACATGTTATCTTTATTTGAAAATGAATCTTTGGATATTAACATAAAGGTAAACAACTTGCCTTACTCATGCTATGATAGTATGCTTATGTCCACCTGCATGATCCCATGACTATCAGTCACAGGCAAATTCAAGTTAAAAATGATTTTGAAATCAGTGTTTTCTCTTTCTATCCTACAAAGTTTGAGACCTAAAAGTGAAGCTGAATAGTATACTAAAACAGAATCCAAATTTCCATTCATTCCTAGGTTATGTGAATGTTTTTTGTGAAATATTAAATAAATACGGGAAATAAGAAAACATGGTTAGTGTTAGAGATGGTAATTTTCCATAAATTTTAACTACCATTAATCAAATTCATATGTAAATTAATTTAAAATGAATTGAATGGGCTTTTAATAAGTTTTATCCCTGTTAGATTTAGGTATTTGATCTTTAACACTATGAAAAAATCCTCAGGGCAATTTGTACTTGTTAAGACAGAAACTGATTTTGTTATCTTCCCTCTGCAGTGGTTCAGTAAAAATGCCTCAGACATCTTCAGTAAAAATGCCTCATACACTGAGAAGTTTCAATCTTCCAAGTGGATAATTATTAATTTCTTTCTTTATTTGAGTTTTGAATTATTTTTTTATAATTCTTCCTAATTTCTACAACAAATTTTTATAACTTGAACAAAACCATGTATAGTATTCAAATAAAACCTACTTTGATAAAATGAAAATTATTATATGTATTTTGAAATAAAAACTATAGGTAGTAGAATTTTAAGATATGCTCCTACCACTCAATAGCATATTTATTCACCCAACTGTGCAAGTAATTGTTAGACCAATATTGGTAATTCTGTCAGATACCTGAAGTCAAATAAAACATGAGATATTTTTTTTAAAAATGAGATATTTTTAAATCTTGATGACAAGAATCTGAAAAGAAAAGTAGAAAAAGTCTCTTATAGATACTTATTGATACCTTTGTCTACATTGTACCCCCAGCTGACACATGAAATGGACGCTCTTTGACTACAATGAGACCCTGAAGAGAAAAATTCAGCAGCCATAGCAGGGAAAGGGCTTGGTTAGGTACTCCATATTGTCAACTATTATGTTTGTAACTAGAGGCTTGGTCTATAGTATGGGATTTCTAAGGACTGACCAACCAGAAAAAGGTAGAAAAACCATAAAGCGAAGGATATGGTCAAGACCACAAAAGAAGGTCTTTGGAGCATGTGTACAAGTAAGGTGACAGTACCCTCAAATGAGTGACCCTCATTAACATAGTAAAAATTACACCCACCAGTGCCATGACAGTTTACAATACCACAGCAATCCCAGGTTGCGTGGTTCTAGAATGTGAACTTTGCAGACAATGTTGTGTGTCAATGTCCCATAAAATAAACATATGAATATTCTCAATATTTGTACACATGAATGGCTTGAGTTTTATGGTGCCTTGAGTTTTATGGGCACCTTCCAGTGCACAATCTTCCAAGCACAGGCAGTTGAATAGACACCATCAGAAGTTACATGTGCTCATGGTGACTTGGAGAGACAGTGATTATCAATAACATTTCAACTTATTCACTGCAACATTAGGCATTTAATGTTATTTAAATGGAGGGTAAGCATTTTAATTTGATTATTAAGCATACTTCCACACCTTAGCCCACTTCACACATCACTTGCTGGGCTTTACAATCGGCCCTCCACCTTGCCCTCCAGTGGCAGCCAGAGATGTGGACGGGCCCAAACCTTGCTTTTATTTTCCTGTCAATTTTTCTAAAAAAGTAAATATAGTCTCTTACCTATTATTATCATTTTTAATGTAAGGTTGGTTTCTACATTTCAAAAGAAAACAGCATGGAAAAAAAGTAAAATTACAGATGAAGGAAGACTGTTTAATGAAGAGGAAACAGATGACTACTTTTGTCAAGATAAATAGTAAGGCACTCTGTTTAATTCACAGAGAATTTGTGCAAGTTTTCAAAGACTGTAATTTAAAGATGCATTGTATGTACAAACATGCTTCCAAATTCAATGCATATGAAGGACTGTGTCACAAGCACAAAATAGAGGAACTGAAAAAAGTCCATCTTCTCAAGAAATTTTTTTTAAGTTACAAATCAGATGAATTACTATATAAATCTAGTTACGTGGTAGCATTTTTAATAGCAAAAAATTCAAAACCATTTACTGATTGTGAGTTTGTTAACAATGTATGGAAATCATGGCAGGTATAATTTATCCTGAAAAAAAATGAGGATGCTTCTTTTGTGCCCGAATTTCGGGGTCCCCCCCCGCCGAAGAAACTCACACCAGGCGCACCGATGCAAAAACAAAGGGTGGAATTTATTACAAGTTTAAACTCGGACCACTCAGCCCCGCCTAAATGGCTGGTTGGTCTGAATGGCCCCTAGGGGAGGGGCTGAAGTATTTTTATAGTGTACTGAAAGGAGGTTGGGAGGGGGGAAGACATAAGGGGAATGGGATGAGGGAAGGGTGGAACAAGGATGAGTCCAGATGTCTCTTCACTTGCTGATTGGATACCTTGGTGGTGCCAGGAACGGGTGGGTGGTTGCTAAGCAGGAAGGGGCCAGTACCGACTGACCAGTGGGGGTGGTCAGGGGAACTGGTGCCAGGAGGTGAAAGTTACAGAACTAACAATTACACTGCGAATTACACAGCAACCTGTAAAATGGAGTCAGTTAACAAAACGGTGTCACACGGGCCTTTCACTTCTAAAACAGTTTGTCTCAGCAGACTATAGCCAGGTGAATTGAGTAATTTGGAAAATCTATCAAAAGAAATTTGGAAGGCCGGGCGCTATGGCTCATGGCTGTAATCGTAGAACTCTAGGGCATAGTGGGAGGCTGAGGCAAATGGATTGCTTGAGCTCACAAGTTCAACAACAGCCTGAGAAAAAAGCAAGACCTCTCCATCTCTACTAAAAATAGAAAAATTGAGTCAAGAGGATCACTTGGAGGTTGCTGTGAGCTATGATGCCACAGTGCTCTACCAAGGGTGACAGCTTGAGATTGTCTCAAAAAAAAAAGGAAGTTTGGAAAGTAAAGCTGTTAATTTTACATTTTATTCTTAGGTGATAAAGGACAGCACTGATACTACAAATATGACTCAATTTGCCATTTTTATTAGAAATATTGATGAAGAATATAATGCCGAAATAGCTACTTTAGTACGATTAAAAGATATAACTAAATCAAGAGATAATTGATGATGAGTATAATGAACAAAAAGCTTCCTTACTAGGATTAAAAGATATAACTAAATCAAGAGATAATTACAAAGCAGTAAAAAATATGTTAAAGCAATTTATTTGTTCATTGTCAACATATCTGGTATAGTTCCTGATGGTGCCCCCAGCAATCATATGTAAAAGAAAGGGACATGTGAAGTTAATAAAGATGATGCTGTTGCTGCCCAAAACTCAGCATTTCTTGAAGTATCTTTAAGTACTTGCAGAGTACTTCAATATAATTTATGCACAAAAGTTTTTAGAATGGATAATATCATGTAAATTGTCATCAAAACTGAATTTCAGGAGAGTCAAGGGATTCAATCAGAGCCTATTCTAGGAATTCCTTAAAAGTATTGATGCTGCTGGGCAGTGCCTGTGGCTCAAAGGAGTAGCACTCTGGCCCCATATACTGGAGGTGGTGGGTTCGAACCCGGCCCTGGCCAAAAACTGCAAAAAAAAAAAAAGTTAAAAGTATTGATGTTGATGGCAGCATAATTTACTTTTTGGAAGTTAATTTGACTAAGTTGAGGCAAATTTTAAAAAAATTTTGATTGTGACATGTTATCAAGTCATATATGGTATCAAAACCAACTTTGTGTCAGTTTGTGCCAGAACTTGACAACGAAAACAAGCTTAGAGAGTTTTCGTTTTTTAATAGATATAAGCACTCATTTCAATTAGTTAAACATAGTTCTTCAAGGTGAAAACCAACTTATCAACATGTTTCAAACAGTAACAGCATTCCAAATGAAACTGAAATTCTGGCAAGCTCAAAATAAAGCAAATAATTTTATGCATTTCAACACATTCGCAGTGAAAATATAACAGCCTTGCTTTTCAATTTGATACAAGAATTTGAAAACAGATTTCAAAAGTTCCCGGGAAATAATCAATATTTTTGTGCCTTTGAGACTCTATTTTCAGTTGACATAAATAAGTTACCTCCCAATTTTCAAGTAGAATGCATAGAGCTGCAATTTGACATTCAATTTAACAAAAAATCTGATGATGTTTCTTTACTGGACTTCCATAGGTCTTATCTTCCCAGAGACAAATATCCCTTGCTTCATAATCATGCCTTATTCATGTCATTGCTTTTTGGCGGCACCTCCATTAGTGAGCAACTATTTTTAAGAATGAAGCATATTAATAATAAAATTAGAAGCAAAATATCTGGTGAACACCTTCAGAACTCATTGTGAATTGCAGCTATATCCATTGAATCAGATCTTGATGCATTGTTTCTCAAATATGATGTCAAATATCTCACTACTTTTATATTGCCCACTTTTCTTTTATAATAAAAATATCAAAATATGCCAAAGATGTGTTATTACTTAGATATGTACATTTTCTATATTAGTGATTTCTAAGTTGGGGTCTGCTCAGTGATTTTAAAAGGCTCTGTGAATAGCTTGTTGAGTAATTAGGAAATGATCCTAATGTGAGGTCCTTTTTGCTTATTTGTGATGGCGCATATCACAAAAATTATGCACGGACTTTTAATTTCTTTTTGCTTATCCGCTTTTGTTAGTGTTTGTGTATTTAATGTGCGTCCCAAGACAACTCTTCATTTTCCAACGTGGCCCAGAGATGCCGATAGGCTGAGCACCCTGATTTACAGCAAGGAAAGTGACTGTATGGCAGGAGCAGACCCAGTGCATCTTGCAAGGCATTTCCTTGACCTCCATTTCATTAAAGAACCAAAGGTTGCTTAGTGACCCTTGTTTGCTAGGCTAAAGACCTAAAAGATGAGGAACCAGAATAAATTTCACTTCCACAAAAGTCTTTGCTACAAGCAAAACATAAGAATCTTCTAGGATGTTAATCACACTCATCCTCAAAAAAGCCTCATCTTCATCGATGCACCCACATCTTGCCCTCCAGTTTTCCGAATGTGACATGATAAAAAAAAAAAAAAATACACAACCAAGAACCTGGGAACACAGGGACCTGATTTTTGCAAATGACATATGAAGGAGGGATCATTCTTGTGGAGCTGAGCCCTTAACCTATGGAATCTGTTGCTAACGCCAAGTAGATAGTGTAAGAATTGAATTGAATTACAGGATATACACCCAGCTGGTGTCCACAGAGAATGGGTGAATTTTGGTATGAAAAACAAATATACACACAAAAAGATCCACACATATTTGGTTACCAGAATTATCGGTATGAATGTAACACAATTTTGTTTTTTTGAATTTTTTAGGTGCTTGAGACAAGATTTCAGGTCCCTGGGCGATGCCTGTGGCTCAGTGAGTAGGGTGCTGGCCCCATAGACCAGAGGTGATGGGTTCAAACCCAGCCCCGGCCAAAAACTGAAAAACAAAAAAAAAATCAGGTCCCTGTGTTCCCAGGTTCTTGGTTTCCAGTACTAAAGAATGATTACTAGTATTGAATCAAGGGAGTAAATGAGCAGGCAGGTACAAGCAGGTAAAATGCAACATTTATTAAAAGCATAGTACATTCCAGAGAAGGAATGGGTCAGGGCCCACAAGAGGAGGGGACCGTAAGTTTAAAAAGATTTCTCCTTTTATGTTAATTCTCTAATTTTATGTTAAGTCATGATTTTTCTTAGAAAATGGTGAAAATATCTGGAATGGAGAACCATTCCTTTTCTGTCCTTGTAAGGCAATTCCAGAGTTGCCAAGGAATTTGTAAATTGTCATGGCACTGGTGGGTGGGATGTTTACTGTGTTAATGAGGGTAAGTCATTCAGGAAAATTGTTGCCTCAACTGTGCACCTTCTCTAAAGATCTACACCAATACCTTGACAATATCTTTACTTTATGGTTTTTCTACCTCGTTCTGATTGGTTAGTCCTTAGAGACCTTCTATTATAGACTAAACATCTGGTCAGTCCTGAGCACCCCCTTGACTTGTCATCTCTTCTTTCTTGGGAGCTCCCCCACCCCTGTCAATTAGTTCTTCCTAGGAGACAGAGCATCTCCTAGAGTCATTGATTCTCTATGGACACCCCTAGACAAAGCATCTACTCTCCTTCCTCCTTTCCCTACCCAACAGGTTCTTTCCTCATTTTATCCACTTTAATAAAAAGCCAATTTCCCTGAAATTTTCAACAATGGTTAAAACAAACAAGAATTCCTAATAAATATTTACTAATCATAAATTTTAATAATGAAAGCAGCCCTTCTTATATAGCAATCCAGAACTAGAGATACCATATTAAGCACCTCTCTACTAAGTTAACCAGGTTCATAGTTATAGTGTAGTTAATGGCCTCCACTGGCTAGGAACTGAAAATTAAATCTGTGGGACAGAATAAATTAAGATTAAGAATTTAGTAATTTCCTATTCATGTAGCATCAAATGAACAATATTCATATTATCTAAAAAATAAAATACTCATCTGTTTTTAGCCAAGAACTCAGGATTATGTGACAAAGGAAAAAATATTTACAGTAAATAATCTTTAAGAAGCAACTGATTTATGAACGAAACAATTACCGACTTCTGCAAAGAACATGCATACATTACATGTGAATGTGTTAAATGTTACTTTTTATTAAGGGAAAAGTATTTGTTAAGGTACTCAGTTTTGTATTACATACATAAATACACATATTGCATATGTACATACCTTGAAAATATAAAACATTGTCTATGTGAGTTAAAACATTACCTAAATTTAATAATTTTCCTATTAAAAAAAATTTTCTTTTAGATACTAAAAAGTTCAAAGAAAAATGTAAGAATTGGAATTTTTAAAATAAGTTTTAAAGTTTTAGTCCTAGCACCAGAATTTGATATATGTCTTAATAGGAGTCTAGAAATAAATAAAATGAATGTCTTATTTGAAAGATTTCTGTGCTGCTTAATTTACAGCTTCATTTTATAAATTCCACTTATGTTTAAACTCTACTTTAAAGTAATCACAAGGTTAAGAAGGGATTAAAACTGAATAGTGTGAGAAAACTTCAAAATTATGTCCCTTCAGCTCCTAAGTAGGAGAAAAGAAATAATTTTTAAAATTACCTAACTAACCGATTTACTTGTACAGATCACACTTTTGCTGTGATTTAAAGTATACCACACTAAGATGAGCTATAGTCGTTAAGTTCATGCTTTGGTCTCCAAAAATGGAGCTTGATTTTCTCTCATTTAATCAGTTTTAAACAATATTATAATTAATTGGGGAAAACTTCCTAGTTTAAAAACCAATTATATTTTATAATTGACTAGATTTTTGAAACCACTATTCTCCATAAGTTGCTATATATTTACACATATGCAGTCTTGAAATTGAGTGTTTTATATGAATAGTATATTTATGCATGACCACTTATAAATGCCCTGTCAGTTATAATTATCAAAAAGATAAAATGGAAGTTTGGATTGATGGCATTGTAATGATCTTCATTACTCTCATAAGTATATTAACTTTTTTCAATGGGTATTTAATACATTGGTGTATAATAAACTATACTAATTACCTAAATTCAAAACAATAACCACTCCACATAGCTAGTTATTAACCTGTAATGCAAGAATTATGCAACTTTTTAGCAGCAGTCAAAACAAAAACGCTCATTGACTCTATATAGTCTGAAATGAAGTCACAAAGCATTTTAGAAGGCATCCTGTTAAAATTGTCTAGTAACATGTAATTTATATAATATAAGTTATAATGATTATATATACCTAATTATTGATTGTCATAATCACTGATATAGAACACACCATATAGATTATCTCATAGATCATCACTTATAATCAATATTGTGCACCTATCTCCAAAGGAATTTAAAGATTCTCTTATCTATTTACTTGACTGTTTAAGAAGGAATAATCAATCACTGATGGTTTTCTATATAGATAATTAGAAGCCATGATAAAAAATTGTCTTTCTCCCTTTCTGTCTCACACACACACACACACACACAGACACACACAGAGTCATTTAAATTTCTCAAAGAAATTATAGTTTAGTTACTAATCAAGAACGAATGGTTCCATAAAACTGCAGACTGCTTTAATGGAAAAGAAAGGCTATGTAGGTTACTCTGTATTATGTAAATACTTAAGACATTCATAATTTGATATGAGTTGGGTCAGTTAATAAAATACTTTACTCCTACTAATTCTCCAGATATGTTGCTGAAATTTCTGATTATGTGATATAATAGAGTTTTCATGGTGATACAGTCATTTCATGTAAGCATCAAAACTCATCTTCATGCCTAAATTATAATAATCTGGTCTCCTCAGAATCTCTCTATTAATAAATATCATAATTTTTTTAAATCATAAGAAATAAATTATAAAGTTTTGATTGAAAATTAAGGGTTTTTTATTATTTCATTTATTTGGGGTGATAATGATCATAATGGTGGTTAATTTTTCACTTTTAAATTCTAGAGCTGTGATATCCAATAGAGTAGTCACTAGCCATTTGTGGCCATTTCAATTTAAATTAATTAAAATTAAAATTAATTTCTTTGGTCATACTAACCATCTTTGATTACTTAATTGACAGATAATGTGGAGGATTTCTATTATCTCAGAAAGTTCTAGAGTACAGAAAGAATTGTTCCACTGGGATAGGTCTTTTAGAACTATTTGGTAGGGAAAAAAAATAAATAACTGATGTATGCAAGACAGAGAAGAAAAAATCCAAAGCATGTTCCCAAAGCATGTGTAAAAAAACAACGAAGTCTAATGTCACTTCTTCTATTCAACTATTGGAAGTTCAGCCAATGCAATAGGCCAGAGAAATAAACACAATATTCATAATAATAAAAAAGAAGTAGACCTGTTTTAATTTACTGAAGGCGTGATCATGTATGTGGAAAATCTTGCAAAATCTATAAGAAGGGCTACTACAACTAATAAGTGAACTTAGTGGAATTGCAAGATATAATATTAATATATAAAAATAAATTGCATTTCTATAAAAAGGAAAGAATCAGAAATTAAAGTTTTAAACAATACTATTTACAATGGCATCAAAAACATGAGATTCCTGTACAGAACTATGACAAATGATGTTCAAGACCTGTAGATTAAAATGTTTCCTAAAACATTACTAATAGAAATTAGAGAAGATCTAATTAGTGGAGAGACATCATGTTCATCAGTAGAAAGACTCAGATTGTTAAGATAGCAATTTTTCACAAAGAGAATTATAAATTCAACAGAATTTCAATCAAAAACCACAAGAGAGTTTTAATAAAAATTGAGAAGCTTGCTTAAAAATGTATGTGACATTAAAAGGAAATGAAATAGCTAAAAAAACTCTTGAAGGAAAAAAATTGAGTCACTTCACAACTTACTCAAAAAACCTGTACTCTCCTAAGAAATTACGCTGTTTATAATTGGGAGCTATTTTGACTCACAATACAGTAAACTCCCTGTTATCCCCAACTCAAGCAACTTGCTCACCACCCAGCCAAAGAAAAGAAAATGACATCAGAATTTAAAATTGGTGCTCTGTGCTGTCAGTAAGCTGAAGCCTCACGTACTACTCCCGCAGCGTCCATGTGTTCTCTGTTAACAGTTTTAAGTGTTAATGTGTGTTACTCTGAATTACAAAAATATAGTAGTGAAGTTGAAAAGTGTATTGAGTGTCATTTAACTAAAATTATGCACTGCCTTTACAAAGCTGTTTTATGAGTCCTATTTTTAATTGTAACTCTCAAGCCACCAGACTACATTTATCAAGAATTTGCCAAACCCCATGAGTGCTGGGTAATGGGGAGATAACTATACTTTGAACCAACATGTTTCTTTATGTTATACCATTTTTAAGAAAATACTCAACAATATTCCATAGACATGTGGCTTTAAAATTTCTTGGGAACAGATGAAGTGTAAGGAGGATATTTCAAAAATGAAAATTTTCAAAAATAATAAGAACCTCCATTTTATTGCCTAAGAATCCTTCTCTCATAGCCAAGTTCAATAACATATGTACCATTAAGAGTTAATATGAATAACAGGAGTTAACATTGCAGGAAAATAGATGTAGAGAAAGAATCACCTTAACACGAGTCTTCTAAAGAGGGAGCGCTTGTTTTCAGTTGGCAGAGCCTTCCAGACTAGAGTCATCCAAAATGGTTGAGTTCCGGGGCCTGCTAGGCCCTGTCATTTTATAGGGTTCACAAAAAGGCGGACAAAGGAATTATCATATGGTCCCTCTTTGGAGGTTTCAAAGCATAGGTGAGATTTATAGAAGTTTCAGGAAGTTAATCTTTACAAAGAAGCTGTGAGGCGGGTGAGTCATCATGAACAACCCTTGTGGAGATACTAGCAAAATGCAAAAACTTCTGGCATTTCAGATTAAGACATAAACAAAACAAATTAAGAATTTCTTCCCTCATTAATATCAAATCCTGTGGACTTATTTTTCGCTTATATCTTTGATAGAGTTCAGTGGCCCAAATTCTATTCCTTGGTATGAGATATGGAGAAGATAGGAGGCATTTTCCAGAATAGCCTTTTTAGTCCTAAAATGTCTTAAGTTTATGTTTCATACTTCCTACATCAAACCCGCATCGTTGCTATCTTTGGATAAGTACAAAATGATCCCCCACCTCTACTTTTATAGCTTTGGCCCTAACAAGTTAGAGAATATTGAAGTATATTAGGTATTCATTTTTTAAAGAAATCTCAAAAAGGTCTTAAAAAATTGCACTGACTCTCCTTAATACCAAGTGAATTCCTGATGGCTGTGTAGCTCAGGATATTTACAGATGTCCCTAAACCTAAATGAAAATGAAATTCAGAGTTCCATTCATGTTTAGGCAGTTTTGATCACAGATGTGATAATAAGATGAAATGGTCCTGAGGTTTGCTTTCTCAAGTTCAGTAATCAAATGTATGGTGTTATAAATAGTAATATGACACAAGAGGAATGTGCTTTGGAAACAAAATCAAGACCAACTTCCCAAAAAGCCTTGACAAACTTGATGAAAATTAGATACTCCATATAGGAAAAAATAAAAACAAATGCAAATGAAAAACATATTTAAGACAAGCTTATTTATATTATACATGATAGAAATTTAAGCATTTTGTTTAGTCTATAAAGACCTCATACATCATTGTATTTATATTGATAAAGGAACTAAAGTATCTTGGTGGTAACCAGAAACAGGTTATGAATAGGTATTTTACAACTAAACTATATAAAATAATAATCAATACTTTTAATAGGTGTGCCACATTTATTATAATAAGGAAATTGAAAAGGAATCACTTTCAATCACCAATGTTAATGTCAACTTGAAAAGTTTAATGATACCCACTGAAGACAAGTGTGCAGTGGAGAGAAATCACACTAATGGTGAGAATGTAAATGAGAGCACCATTTCTGAGAAGTAATTTTGCAATATGTTTCAAAAGTTGAAGAGGACATCGCTTTTGGCTCAGAAAAGGCACAACTTGGAATTTACCTTACAAATATGACTATAAAAATTTTGTAAAATAGTCTTTAAAGGATATCTTTTGCAAAACTGTAATAACAAAAATATTAGGAACAACTAAAGTGTCCAGTAAAAGCTAAAATCAACAGCTAATAAAGCACTTATTCTTAGCATTTAATTTGTTTAATTTTACATAACCCACACAATAATACTAGTATAATATCTCTATTTTAAAGATGAAAAACACAAACTTGGGGATGTCTTGCCCAAGGTTTTAGAATTCTGAATTGGTAGAAGTGGAATATAAACCCCTGCTGTCTGAATCCAGACTACCTGCTCAAAAGGAATAACATGCAGTTGAAAATAAGTAGTAGATATGTAAAAGTTAATATGGAAAAATTTCCAGGAGGAATAATAAGGTATAAAATAGAGTAAAGGGTATGTTTTCATGTGTGTGTGCGTGTGTGTGTATGTGCATGTAATTATATATGGATTTTATTTTCTGAAAAGATTCAAAAAAGAATTTAACAATTCTTTTAAAAATTGTTTGGGTAACACACACACACATAGCTTTTACTTTTATTTAAAAACATCAATAGTTAATTATATGAGGAAGAAATTTATGACCTAGTAACATCTTTGTAATTTTGTGTACCAAAACATGTTATATCTTAAAGTAGAAAAGTAATGTTAATGAATATTCATGAATCAGTAATTTTTAACCTAGCAATAGTTAAATTCATTCATTCATTCATATATTAATTTAATAATTCATTAATTTAACAAATATTTATTAAGCACTTAGCCGCATTAAAAGTTTTCAAAGTCAGGAGTTGGCAAACTTTTTTTACACATGGACAGGATAGATAGCAAATATTTTAGGCTCCATGGATCATAAGATCTTTGATTTTGCATTTGGACTTCAAATGCACCATCGACAATATATACTTATGGGCAGCGTCATAACATTTAGGTCAATAACTCATCGCACATATGATGGTGGTCCTGCAAGCTTTATTCATGTCAATTGCCCCATACAAGTGTATCATTTTTTAAATCTTTTATACTTTATTTTTACTGTATATTTTCTATGTTTAAATATTAACAAATACAAATACTTACCATTGTATTAGAATTGCCTATAGTATTCAGTATAATAACATCCTATACAGGTTTGTAGCCTGAGAGCAAAAGACTAAATTATACAGCGTAGGCATGTAGTAGGCTATATTGTCTAGGTTTGTAAGTACACTGTATAATGTTTGCACAGTGGTAAAATCACCAATGACCCATTTCTCAGAACATACCTATTTTCTCATTAAGCAACACATGGCTACATATAAAAAATGACTATGGGTGTTTCAATAAAAACTTTATTTATAAAAATAGATGTTTGAACAGATTTAGCGCATGGATTGTGGTCAGCCAATTCCTATTCTAGATGATCACAGTCTGACTAGGTGTCTTTAGACTAAAAATACCATAAATACGGATACTTATATAAAAAATATGCCCATATAATTCATTTATGTCTATAGTGTACACACATTGACAGCAAAAGAACCAATAAAGAGGTTATATACCTGACTCAGGTATAATATGCAGATGTAATAAAACAGAATGATATAAAAATTAATAAATTAATACAACTACATACAGTAGTAGTATGATTGTATACTTAACTGATACCAAATAAATCACTAAAACATAAGAAACGAAATTAGAGGAGAAAACATGATGCAGCTTTATTCTCAGATTTTTCAAGAAGAAAGGGATGAACTGAAAAACAAACTTAATTGCTATCTAGATTTATAATAAAATGCATCAGAAAATAGATCATTGCTATTTTTGGATAAGTACAAGACATTCCATATCAAAACCAGGAGGTGAAGTTTTCCACTAAACTATTAAATTGAGCTTGCATCTAGAATACTTTAGTTCCATACCTCAGTATCAGGAGCATACAGAATAACCCCGCGAGCTGTTTGTGGAACAACATACTTCCAAGACAGAAAAAATTTCAGTTGAGGAAATAATAAATATGCAACTAAGGAATAACTGTATGACAACAAAGAAACTTAAAACTAAAGAGAGCAAAAATCCATCAGAATATTTTAAACGAATTTAAATAAAACTGCAACATTTATATTTTATAAATCAATTTCTACTAGCAAACCATGGAATTAGGAATTAGACCAGAAAAATATAGTTGAATAGAGAACATAAGGGTATACTCAGGCAGCAAAGGATGAATATTTGCATGTAGCTCCATTTTTTTCTAACAATCAGTTTACATAATAATGAAGACAAAGTTACATAATATTATCTCTATGAGAGTACACTGACTTCAATTTTTGAAACAAATGGGAAAAAAAGTTTTAGCAGCTTGGAAAATTTTAGTAGTTCTAAATAAATGATACACCTTTTGGACAACCAGATTCTTCCACAGATCATCACACCTGAAGATGAAAAATGATATGAAATAAGGGAGAAGGGGATAAAATTCTGAGCAATGTACTTTTTATTTCTTTCAAGCACATGTTGTACCCTAGAGTGCCATGGTTCACTGCCACCAAATTGGTTTTCTCTCCTTGTATCAATATCCAAATCACAGTTTTCTCAGAAGGCATACACTAACTTTCTCATTAATCCTGTGAATGTCATCAGTCAGGATGTTGGTAGCTAATCCACGTTGCCTTTTCACAAGATGTACATTAAGATTTTCAGAGTATAATTTAGCGCAAGTTATAAGAAATTCTTGAAAATATGCTCTTAAGTAGATGATACATACTTTTATTTTTTAATAAGTCCATAACATACTATTCCTTTGAAAAATTTAGAAAAATATCCCAGTGCCTTAAAATCACTGTGCAATTAAATAAAATGTCTACTCTAAAATAATGCATATTGTATAAAAAGGAAATATATTAAAATGTATTCTTCTAATAAGTAAATTATACTGAGAAGAAATAGTCATTGGAAATGCAACAGAAAAACAATAATAATTCTAATAAATATAAATAATTAACCCTTAATAATATAAAAAATAGATAAAAAATTTTAAATTACCATATAGGGACTAAAAAATATTTCATTTTGATTTGTTATCTAAGAAAATATATTTATCTGCTTCTAAAATGTGATATGAAAATCCAAAACATTTGAATCTCATTTAGAAGATCTGCATCATTAAAACTAATTTTTAGGAGGATAATGAAATGATTATTCATATTTTTTTGTACCTAGGGTCCACACCAATATATTTTTGTGATCTCAATTCATTAAGCTCAATTAATCACACATACAAAATTTATTTTATTGTGGCATTTTAAATCAGATATCCCTCTTTTTGATAGTAAAAGTACATATGAATTAAACAAAGTTAAGAATTTAATTCAGTACAACAAATATTTATCAAATGTTCCCTTGTTCCACATACTAGTTGCTGGAACATGAAGATGTGTAAAATAAAGTTCTTTCTTCAAAGGGTCTAAAATGCAAGCACACAAAGTATTATAACATGCTCCCCAAACGGCAAATCTTTTGTAAATATTCAAAAAAATCTGGCTTTCCAATGACGGTTTTATATTGCTGAGGGCTCAAAAAGAATTTCATAGAAGAAGCAGCATTTAAACTGGGCTGTGGAGTCTAGTCGGGATTTCTATAGAAGGAGATGTATGCAGAAGACATTTCGTGTGGATGACACTGCACAAGCAGAGTAATGAGTCCATGGTAAGATACAACCACACACAGTGGGTGGGACACAGGACATGCATATCCATGGTGGGGAAAAGTTCAAAAACTAGACTGAGGTATTTTTACACAGACCCTTAAAATCCAAGATGAGGAACTTAGACTTATTTGAAAGACCTGTAGAAAGTCAGTAAATCATTTGGGGCACAGTTAATTTGAATGTCTAGCTCCAGGGATTGATAAATTAGAATGCATTGAGATTTTAGACAGAAGCTTCTGAAATATTCTAGCAAAGTGAGGATAACTACCTGAACCATGTGGCACAAGAAGAATGGAAAAGAAGGCATGATTTGAAAAATACAAAAAACAAACAAACAAAAACAGAATCTAAGATACTTGACAGCTACTTTGATTAGGGATGGGAGTGGGATGGAGCAAATGAAGACAAAATTGACTTCCAGATTTTGGTGGTTTCTTTCTTTACTCCAGTTGTTTGAGAAACTGCGAACAACTGTGTGAATTGTGTTTTATTAAGAAACACAATTTATGTGTTTCTTTGTGCATTTGTTTTTGTTTGCTTTTCCTTTCAGTGTACCAAGACATTGGTAGGCCCTAAACTGTAGAGAGTCAAGTCTTTAAATTTAAGGAGACTTTTTTTGGTTCTATAAATTCCTCTAAAAGTTTTCAAATCATGCTTTCCAAATTATACTTTAAACAGAATTCATTTTATTTTTTGCATATGGCATTTTATAAAAATCCAATTTCCCTTTTTCCTACATGGATGATTAATTTTTTTCTGTAGTAACTCTCAAAATTCTGTACATTTCCCCCACTGATCTGTAAGACCACCTTTTCCATATATTAAGTGTCTGTATATCTGTTTTGAGGAATTCTATTCTGTTCCATTGGCCTGTGTGTTTATCACTACTCTGATATCAAACTGATTTAAAGATTATTGCAATATGAAACTGTTATGTGGTACAGGATTTCCTCCACAATGTTGTTCCATAGGAATGTTTTTTATATTTTCATATACATTTTAAATAATCTTGTCAATTTCTTTGAGCAAACTTTAGTTACTAAATTTGAGAATCTTCATACTTGTGAACATGGTACATCTCTTCACTTATTTAGGTCATTTTAATGATTTGCCACATTTTTATTTATGCTTCTTTTGCTAGGTTTATTTCTATGCACTTCATATTTTATTGCTATTTACATACTACCTTGTAATAATTTTACATTTTCTAATCACTACAGAGGTATAGATGCAATTGCATTTTGTATTAACACTTTATGACTGAAATTTCATAAAGTCTCTTATGAATTTTATTCTTTGGCCACAGATTCTTTTTATTTTTTTCTGTTATCAACATCATCTACAAATAATGCCAGTTATTGACTTATTTTTTTCATTTTATTATCTATATATCTATCGCTAATGTTTCCCACATGTTTCACCAAATCTAATACCCATCAATTTTATTTCTTAAATTTTAAAATGAGGGGAGGATCCAAGATGGCGGTCTATAGCCAGCTTTCCGCAGACACTCCCATCCAGAAGGAGAGTTAAAGGACAGAAATTTAGCAAGAAAGCCAACGATTTGGAACTGAGCCAAAAGAGAAGGTCGAAGAATGCACATCAACCCTGCTGGACCAACCTGTGACCCCAAGGACACACATAAAAGGTACAGAACAAATCACCAAGTGGACGGGACTTCCTTCCCCCCATGAGATCGGCTCATAGCATACTCCATACCTCCATACAAACAAGCGAGCAGAGTTCAGATGTCCTCCCACTCTACCCCACGGGAGAGATGCTCTAAAAACTGGACCTCCTTCCCCTACTACGGTGCCATGGCACTCTCCTGCCAGGCATAAAACTGTATAAAACTGTATATATTCTCTACCTGCAAGTTTGAACTCCTGGCACTCCCCTCCACTCTCACCCTGAGGTCTGGAGGTCTATCCCCCAAAGAGTGCAGATTCTTGGACATTTTCTCGAGGGGTGTGGACAGGGCTGTTGCTGATCTGTGCTGTTTTTCCAGGTCGGGAGTGGTGAGAGGAAAGTGAGAAGAGACCGAACTGGAGAGGCGGTCCCCTGACGCACCAAGCAGTGGGGTGCGGGGATTAGAATATACGCGCTGAGAAAGCTTTGCTAAATTTCAGCTACACCTGGCCCTCAGGGGATGACAGCTGAGACAAAGGGCTGAAACTCACAGACTGAGTCAGGTCTATTAGCAGCCCAGCATCTCTTCCACAGGGCAGAAATTCTATGAACTTGTTCTGTTCTATCAGCAACATCAATCAGGGACAGGGATGGAACTGAGTGAATTGCCCCAGCCCCTATCAAGTACCCAGGTTGTCAGGCATCACTTCCCCCCTGCTAGTACTGACAGAAACTGGTAGACTTGCTGAGGAGCCACAGAGCCCCTCATGACATAGGCAGGTGCAAACCTCTAGAGCATCTGCTCTTTGGAGGGAACTGGATCAGCCCTGCAGGGTTACCAGAGACTGGGTGTGACAGAGCAGCAAGCTAAGGAAGGAGGCATCAACCTTCCCAGAATAATTTACTGGCTGGGGGGCCCTCCTGATCTCACAGACCCCTGGAGTAAGTTATACTAGAGCTACCAGCAGACTCCTGCTATCTAGTCGCCAGAGACTTTTCAACTCTTTGATTTGAGGTTGGTACTGGCTGGGACAATTGATTGGGACCTCTTCCACTGGGCCAATCACCCAAGGACTTTCCAACGTGGTACACTGGGTGTGTGGTAGTAGGAAGGTTTGAATTTCCTTTTCCAATTATTGTCTATGGGGGGCGTGGTGACCTAACTTCTTGTATTTCTCCACAGCTCAGATTCCAACACAGAGTAACTGATTCTCTAGGATAAGACAGAGACCAGCTGAAAATAAGACAGAACTACTTAACCACCACATCAAGAAGGCCCCCAGTTTCACAGGCAGTAGCAAAGTACAGGTTGGCAAAACTCTAGGGGAAAAGGTACAAACACCAGTCCCAGCTTACAGGCAAAGGACTGGTCAATCACTACTCCTAGAATCCCCAACCCAACTTATCCTTACTCATCCAGCCAAATGGTGCAAAATAAATAAGGGGTGGAATCAGTGGAAAAGCTCTGGAAACATGAACAACCAGAGTAGATCAATCCTCCCCCCAAGGAACAATTTGGCCGATGCAAATGATGATACTATGCATAAACAGATGGCTGAGATGTTAGAAATCAAATTCAGAATTTGGATTACAAACAAGATCAATAAAATAGAGAAAAAAATGGAATTAGAAATTCTGGGAGCATTTCAAAAATTGTCTCAAGAAGTCAAGGAATTCAAAGACCAAATGACCAAAGATTTTGACACATTGAGACAAGAAGTTGCAGCCATTAAAGATCTGAGAGACAAAGTAGAATCCCTCAGTAACCGAATGGCGCAAGCAGAAGAAAGAATTTCTGACATGGAAGACAAAGCTTTCAAATGCTCCCAAACCTACAAAAAGGTAGAGAAATGGAAGGCAAAAATGGATCATTCTCTGAGACAGCTCTGGGATAACTCGAGAAAAGCAATATTCACCTCATAAGGATACCTGAAAACAACTAAGTGGCGTCACAAGGCATAGAGTCTTCTCTTTATGAGATTATGAAAGAGAACTTTCCAGACATGCCAAGAGATTCTGAAATTCAGATAGCAGACAGTTTCAGAACCCCAGCATGACTCAACCTGAATAAGACATCCCCGAGGCACATCATAATTAAGTTCACTAAAGTTAATATGAAAAAGAAAATTCTGAAAGCAACCAGATGCAAGAAATCTATTACCTACAAGGAGAAGAATATTAGAATAACTGCAGATCTCTCTGATCAAACCTTTCAAGCTAGAAGAGAATGGTTATCTACTTTTAATTTCCTAAAACAAAATAACTCACAACCCAGGATCCTGTACCCAGCTAAACTGAGTTTCATCTACGATGGAGAAATGAAATACTTTAATGACATCCACATGTTGAAGAAATTTGCTCTAACTAAACCAGCTCTCCAGGATATTCTCAAACCTATCCTTCATAATAACCAACGTAATCTTCCACCATAAAAGTTGTCTCACCCAGAAACTTCTTATCAAATTCAAACTTCCACAGTGATGAAAGGATTAAAAATGTCCACTAGATTTTTTACAGATTTATCAATATGTTCTATTAATGTGAATGGCTTAAATTGTCCCCTAAAGAGGCATAGGTTGGCTGACTGGATGCAAAAACTTAGGACAGATATCTGCTGCATATAAGAATCTCACCTTACCACAAAAGATAAATTTAGACTTAAAGTGAAGGGATGGTCATCTGTATTCCAGGCAAATGGAAAATACAAAAAAGCAGGTGTTGTCATCTTATTTGCAGATACAATAGGTTTTAAACCAACCAAAATAAGGAAGGATAAAGACAGTCATTTCATATTTGTTAAAGGTAATACTCAATATGATGAGATTTCAATTATTAATATTTATGCACCCAACCAGAATGAACCTCAATTTATAAGAAAAACTCTAATAGACATGAATAACTTGACTTCCTCCAGCTCTCTAGTAGTTGGAGATTTTAATACTCCTTTAGCAGTGTTGGATAGATCCTCCAGTAAGAAGCTAAGTAAAGAAATTTTCAATTTAAACTTAACGATTCAACGTCTGGATTTAACAGACATCTACAGAACGTTTCATCCTAATAAAATTGAATACATCAATTTTTCTCATCAGCCCATGGAACATACTGAAAAATTGATCACATCTTAGGTCACAAATTTAACCTCAGCAAATTTAAAAGAATAGAAATTATTCCTTGCATCTTCTCAGACCACCATGCAATAAAAGTTGAACTCAATAATAACAGGAATCTGCATACTCAAACAAAAACATGGAAGCTAAATAAACTTATGCTGATGAAAGATGGGTCATAGACAAGATTAAGAAGGAAATCACGAAATTCTTGGAACAAAATGACAATGAAGATACGAATTATCAGAACCTCTGGGATACTGCAAAGGCAGTCCTAAGAGGGAAATTTATAGCACTGCAAGCCTTCCTCAAGAGAACGGAAAGAGAGGAAGTTAACAACTTAATGGGACACCTCAAGGAACTGGAAAAGGAAGAACATTCCAATCCCAAACCCAGCAGAAGAAAAAAATAACCAAAATGAGGACAGAATTAAATGAAATTGAAAACAAAAGAATTATACAACAGATCAAAAAATCAAAAAGTTGATTCTTTGAAAAGGTCAATAAAATAGATAAACCTTTGGCTAACCTAATCAGGAAAAAAAGAGTAAAATCTCTAATTTCATCAATCAGAAATGGTAAAAACGAAATAACAACAGACCCCTTAGAAATTCAAAAAATCCTGTGGCGGGCGCCTGTAGTCCCAGCTACTAGGGAGGCTGAGGCAAGAGAATCGCTTAAGCCCAAGAGCTGGAGGTTGCTGTGAGCAGTGTGACGCCACGGCACTCTACCCAGGGCGATAAAGTGAGACTCTGTCTCT